>VMDO01010137.1:0-73232 GCA_007922755.1 Pedetes capensis
AAAATTAAGTGTGATGGTTACCTCAACTCTGTATATACCATGTATCAATTATTTATACATTTTACATGAGTGAATTGTATGATGTATGAGTTATATCTCAATAAAGATTCAATAAAGATGTTATATGAAAAGGGCCACATGAGTGTAAGTCTACCTACGGACATCTTATTCTGTTTTGTTTATCAATTTCTCTACTATGAGATCAATATCAAATTATTTTGAGTGCTTTATGTTTAAACTAAATGTTCAAATCAGGTAGCAGAGTCTGACTGCTTTAGTTTTCTTCAAAATTACTTCTGTTCTAATTCCTTGGGTTTTCCATATGGTTGCTAGAATGATTTTGACAATATTTATAAAAATACACTGAAAAAAATTGAGGATGAGATTGGGTTGAATGTACAAGTCAGTATGAGAAAAATTGACTCTTTAAAAATAAGAATCTTATAATGTACATATATACGTATGACACATCTGCTAATTATTTTTATCTTCCTTGTGTTTTCATCAGTATTTTGTAGCTTTGACTAATTTCTATATGTATTTTGTTAGACTTACACCTAATCATTTTATTTTAATGTTACTTTACATGGAAATTTTAAAAGTTTCAGAATTCATTGGTAGTATATAGAAACATAATTGAATTTTGCCTATTGGTCTTATTTTCCTGCAAATTTGATAAGCCACTTATTAGTGAAAAGAACTGGAAGAGAAAACATTTTATTTCCACTTTTCCTATCTGTATGACTATATTTTCTTTCCTTGTTTTCTTATTACATTGACTAGGAATTAATTCCAGAACAATGTGGAACAAAGATCCTGAGGGAGGATGTTCTTGCCTTGTTCCCAGCTTAAGGGAAAAACAAACTTAATTGGAACAAACTATTATTTCACTATTGAAGGGGATGTTGGTGATAGTTTTCTGATTACCAAAAAGTTATTTTTCATGATAAATGGATATTAAATACTGCTGAAAGTGTTTTTTGCATCAATTGACATAATTATTATTTTTTCTTTAGATTATTAATATAGTAGTTAAGATTGATTATATTTCAAATATTATGCCAGGGCATTCTTGGGATAACCTCTCTTGGTTTTGCTGTATTTTTTTTGTATATTGTTAGAATTGATTTGCTAATACACACATATATAATTATAATTATAATTATATATATGTAATTGACTTGCACTTATATATGGCTGGCAGTTGGTAGAGTGCTTCTCTGCACTTTCTGAAGACCTATGTTCGATTCCCAGCACCACAAAAAATAGGAGAAGGATGTGGCAGTCCACTCCAGAAAACAATTGTGAAACAGCCATTGAAAACCCTGTGAGTCACAAAATGAGTTGGACCCTAGTCGATGGCACTTAACAACAACAAACAACATACATATATATGGAGAATGGGGAGTACTGGGGATTGAATCCAAGGCCTCACACATACTAAACAAGTGCTCTACGACTGAGTTGTACCCCTTGTCTGTTTTTTTATTTTAACCCTTGTCTGTTTTGTATTTTGAGATAAGCCTCACTAAGTTGCATAGACAGCCTCTGGTCTCAAACTTGTGATCCTCCTGCCTCAGACTCTCTAGTTGCTGGAATTAAAGGTGTGAGCCACAGCGCCTTTTGCTAATATTTTATTTTTGAGAGTTTTTGAGTATGCATTATTGAGGGTCTTGTTCTATAGTTTTTATCTCTTACAATTTTCTTGTCTAGCTCTGGTATTAACAAAATAGTCTCATAAATATGAGTTTGAAAGTTTTAACACCTATTTTGTGATTTGGGGGAGACAATATTGTGTAAATTTTGTGTTATTTCTTTCTTGAATTTTTGTCAGATATCACTGTGGAAATCATTTGGGCCTAAAGTTTGTTTACTCAGTATTGGGGGTTGAGCCCAGGGCATCAATCTCCTTTTTAACTTTTGTTTTTTGAGACAGGGTTACTCTAAATTGTGCAGGCTACCTCTGGCCTCAAACTTGTGATCTTCATGCCTCAGCCAAAATGTCTCAGTTGACATGTCCTAATTTATGTACAGGAATTAAATTGATACATATGTGAAAAGAGACAATGGAAAAGCTCTATATCAAATGTCAAAACAAGACTAGGTGCTAACTGTGGATTACATCATCACTTCTCATATGAAAGTTCAAACTAAAGCTGAAGAAAATTAGAACAAATATATGGGAGCCAAGGTAAGACCTTGAGTATATCCCACATGAGTTCAGAGACCACCTCAAGAACAGGTTTAATGCATTAAACACAAATGATAAGAGACCAGATGAGTTGTGGCATGACATAAAAGATATCATTCAAGAAGGAAGCAAAAAGTTATTTAAAAGACAAGAAAAAAAGAAAAGACCAAATTACATGTCAAAAGAGACTCTGGAACTTGCCCTTGAACATCAAGCAGCTAAAGTAAAAGGAAGACATGATGAAGGTAAGGACCTAAACAGAAGATTTCAAAAGGCAGTTTGAGAAGACAAAAACAAATATTATAATAACATGTACAAAGAGCTGGAGGCAGAAAACCAAAAGGGAAGAACATGCTCTATGTTTCTCAAGCTTAAGGAAGTGAAGAAAAAATTCAAGCCTCGAGTGGCAGTAGTGAAAGATTCTACAGGGAAAAATTTAAACAATGCAGAAAACATCAAAAGAAGATGGAAGGAACACACAGAGTCATTATACAAAAGAGAATTGATAGATGACCAAAACGTCCAAGATGTTGCATATGAAGAAGAACCAATGGTATTGAAGGACAAAGTGGAAGCTGCCTTGAAAGAACTGGGGAAACACAAAGCTCCAAGAATTGATGGGATACCAATAGAGATGTTTCAACAAACAGATACAGCACTGGAGGTGCTAACACGTTTATGCCAACAGACTTAGAAAGCAGCTACTAGGCCAACTGACTGGAAGAGGTCCATATTTGTGCCTATTCCCCAAAAAAGAGGATCCAACTGAATGTGCAAACTATCTGACAATATCATCAATATCACACACAAGCAAAATTTTACTAAAGATCATTCAAAAACAACTACAGCAGTATATAGACAGGGAATTACCAGAAAATCAAGCAGGATTCAGAAGAGGGCAGGGAACCAGGGACATCATTGCTTATGTCAGATGGATATTAGCCAAAATCAGAGAATATCAGAAAGATGTCTATCTATGTTTTATTGACTATGCAAAGGCATTTGACTGTGTGCATCATAATAAATTAGGGATAACACTTTGGAAAATGGGAATACCAGAGCACCTAATTGTACTCATGAGGAATCTGTATATGAACCAGGAGGCAGTTATTTGAATAGAACAAGGAAACACTGATTGGTTTAAAGTTGAGAACCGTGTGGGTCAGGGCTGTATAATTTCACCATATCTCTTCAATTTATATGCTGAGCAAATAATCCAAGAAGCTGGACTTTATGAGGAAGAACATGGCATCAGGATTGGAGGGAGACTCATTAACAACCTGTGTTATGCAGATGACACAACTCTGCTTGCTAAAAGTGAAGAAGATTTAAAACATTTACTGATGAAGATCAAAGATCACAACCTTCAATATGGGTTGCAACTAAACATCAACAAAACAAAAGTCCTTATGACTGGGTCAGCACGCAACTTCACATTAAATGGAGAAAAGATTGAGGTTGTCCAAGATTTTGCTTTGCTTGACTCTATAATCAACACCCATGGAAGCAGCCGTCAAGAAATCAAAAGATGCATTCCTCTAGGAAAAGCTGTGGCAAAAGATCTCTATAGAGTATTGAAAAGCAAAGATGTCACATTGAAGACGAAGTTGCATCTGACTCATGCCGTGGTATTTTCAGTCACATCATATGGTTGTTGTAAAAGCTGGACATTGAACAAGGGAGACAGGAGAATAATTGATGCTTTAGAATTCTGGTGCTGGATATGTCTATTGAATATACCATGTACTGACAAAGAACCAATAGATGTGTCCTAGAAGTGCAACCAGAGTGCTCCTTGGAAGCAAGAACAGCTAGACTGCACCTTACATATTTTGGAGATGTTGTCAGGAGAGATCAAAACCTGGAGAAAGACATGTTTAGGAGAGTGGCAGGTCAATGCAAAAAAGGAAAACCCTCCACCAGATGGATTGACACAGTGTCTGCAACAATGGGCTTAAATATAAATAAGATCATGTGCCTGGCACAGAATTGAGAAGTGTTTTGATCTGCTGTGCATAGGGTTTTCCTGCCACTGCCTCCCAAGTCTCTGAGATTATAGGTGTGCACCATGGAGCCTTGCCTATTATATGTTAATTCTAATGTTTCCACTTAACTCTTTTTAAATCGTATTTCTTAGCTTAGGACTTCTACCTTTCCATTAGTTTAAAGTATTTTCTTTTATCTAATGGAACATGAATATAATATCTACTCTAAAGTTTTATCTGGAAATTCCAATATTTGATTGTTCTTGAGATTGTCATCTGTTGACTATTCTTTATCTTTAGAATTTGTCATATTTCTTTTAAAATGTGGAATAATTTTAAATTATGTTCTGAGTATTTAAATATCATGGTTTAAAAGTCTACATCTTGTTAAAATTCCCCAGTGAGCATTTTTTCATGTGTTTCATGGCTTTACGGACCTCTTCACTTGAGAATTGTCTACTCAGTTTCTTTGCCCATTTCTGTATTGGGTTGTTTGCTTTTTTGGGAGTTTTTTTCTTGAGTTCTTTACAAATCCTAGTAGTTAGACCTTTAGGGAAATGCAAATCAAAACAATTCTGAGATTTCACCTTACACCAGTAAGAATGGCCAAGATCAGTAAAACAAACAACAACAAATGCTGGCGAGGTTGCGGCAAAAAAGGAACACTCTTACACTGTTGGTGGAGCTGTAAATTGGTGCAACCACTGTGGAAATCAATATGGAGGTAACTTAAAAAACTAAAAATAGATCTACCATATGACCCAGCTATAACACTATTGGGAATTTACCCAAAGGGAGATGGGTCATCATACCACAGAGACACCTGCATCTCCATGTTCAATACAGCGCTTTTCACAATAGCAAGGATATGGAATCAACCAAAGTGCCCTTCAACAGAAGAATGGATAAAAAAACTATGGTATATATACACAATGGAATACTACTCAGCAATCAAGAAAAATGAAATAAGGTCATTCTCAGCAAAATGGATGGAATTAGAGAAAATTATTTTAAGTGAATGAACACGAGCTCAGAAAGAGAAACACCACATGTTCTCACTCATATGAGGGAGATGATTCAAAATTATAAGAAGGAAAAATCCTATTCAAAGGTCGGATCATAATAAAGGGCAGGGGTGATAAGAATGGTGTCAATATAAATGGTCTAGAAAATGCATGTAATTGTTCTAACAAGATAAAAACAAAGACCACTACAGGAAAAGTTTCTATCTTAAACAGAACTGGAACCCAAGGACCTATAGAAAAATATTACTAAGTAAAAGATAGAGAAGACTTAGATGGGAAACTTAGATGGGAAGGGTGGGAGGGGGAGAAGCATAGGGGAGGGTAAGGGGTAACCTATATGAATAATGTTTATCAAAATGCATATATGAAAATGTCACAATGAAAAGCATGTCAAAATGAATCACATTAAGGTGTACATTAAAAATTTCCAATAAAAAAATTCCCCAGTGAATGTTGTGTTTTGTTTTAGCTGCCAATGAATCATGTGGCATTAGATCACAGTTCAATGTCTTCCTCTTGGACAGCAGTTTTAAGGTTAGCATAGTTACAAAGCCCTTGATATATTATTTTCTGCATGTTTTGTATGTTCATAACATGGAGATGAGTTTAGGTCTTGTGCCACTTTAAAGCAAATGAGAGGATCTTCTTGTCTGTATTCTTCCTCTGTAGAATACTTCATGTCCTCTCTGAATAACAGGGCTTCTTTGTCCAGGCCTCTTTCTAGCAAGGGGGGATTTCTCTTAGAGGTCCAAACACTCATGCTGCCCTCATGTCTGAATGAAATCTTCTTGTGAAAAAGTAGTAAGAGAAAAGAGAAAAAAAATACTGGACTTTTCCCCCCACATTCTTTATACACAAAAGCTTTATTTTTTCCTCCTCCTCCTCCTTGTCCTCCTCCTCCTCCTCCTCCTCCTCCTCCTCCTCCTTTTCCTCTTTTTCTCCTCCTCCTTCTGCTTCTCTTTCTCCCTCTCCCTCTTCCCCTTCCCCTTCTCCTTCTCCCTCCCCATCTTCTCTTTCTTCTTATTCTTGTTTCCTGATTAATCTGGCCAGAAAGATGGATTTTTCCCTAGGGTTTTAGTTACCTGTATGGCTATCACCACTTTTTCGATTACTTTTGGGATAGTGCAGAAAGAAAAAAATAAGTGGTACTTCATCCCATACATTTTGGCCCATTATTCTGGACATAAAGATAGAGTTTCTTTCTGTGTTTTGGCTACCTGTGCCCTAATGAGCATGGGACTTCACTGTGACTGATTTGGTTAATATCTAGTCAAAAGAGAGAGTAAAAGCACTTTATAAATCTTTCTTCAAGCTTGACTCCTTTCCTCAATGTGTCTGTCATTAACTTTTTAGAGCCCTCAGTTAATTAGTTGCTATGTATATTTTATCCATATTTTTCCATTGTAATCAGCACAAGAGATAGATTGTAGTTGATTTGCTCCTCTAGACCAATATTGGAATTCCAGTGACCTTGCTTCATGATGATAAAATGAGGATTGAGACACAAATGAATATAATGCAGAAGCCCTTACCTTAATCACTGTATATCATATTTTACAAATGGAGAGTGTCTTTACTTTCTTTTGTATGTTTATGCAAATTGAAAATTACTGTATGTGGCCCTTTCTTTCAACTTATCTGCCTGGAGATTCCTGAAGGAGAGTGAGACCAAGAATAAGGGCTAGAGAGAAAAGAAGATCAATATAAGGAGAAGAAAGAGAGAGATGTATAAAATAGATCAAACATAGGTCAATGGGGATTGCCTTGCATTGTTATAAATATGTACTTGTCATATATCTCAATCAGAGTTCAGGCAGAAATCAGATGGAATATGGACAGAGTAACTGGAAAGAGTTCAGTAAAGGTACTATTTCCAAACAGGTAGACAGGATTAGGGAAGTCATGAGATATACTGAAACATGAAGGGAACAGCAATAGCTGAAGTCTCTTCACATCCCCGAATCTGAATGGACAAGGGGATGAAGTAGTTATCAGGACCTATGATAGCAAACATGTGGTAAAGAGCTTATTTGGCTTCCTTGGGATTTATAGACATAGTTGAAAAAATACAGCCACCCCTGCAAACTCAACAGAGAAGATTTAGGGGGAAAGTGTTGTGTCTTGTTTCTCATCCATCTTATCTCTTGCTGGTGATTCCATTGCCTGAACTCACTCAAGCCAGTGTCAAGAGCACCTAGATAGACAATTCATAGATGTTACTCTTGGGACACAGAGTAGGTTGGAGATAGGTGCAAAGTAGACATTGAAGACAAACAAAAGCATCATTCTCTTTTGTCCATTAGCCACCATGCTTATCTAATAAAGAGAAAGCATAGTCATTTCATCACAAAACATCACTACAGCCTTAGTCTCATCTTTTGCTTCAATTAGCATATTAGGATCACATGTAGCTTCCTCATATAATGGAAGGGAAATAAAAAGGGAGGACAAGTATGCAATTCACAAATCAATAAAGAGTTTTTTCTTTTAATGGCTCATTCTGTATTTCTCTTATCTCTGTCAGCACTTTGACTATTTGGATCTTTGCTTTGGGGTGATGATCGAAATTTTATTCCCAGTAGATTCAAGTTCTGGGTCAGTAAGAAATTCCATGATAAATGGAGAAAAGATTGATGTTGTCCAAGATTTTGTTTTACTTTGTTGTACAATCAACACACATGGAAGCAGAAGTCAAGAAATCAAAAGATGTACTGCACTGGGAAAAGCTATTGCATCTATTTTATTTATTAATAAATGTTGGTAGGGTACCAAGTAACATGTCATGCAAAAGACCTCTTTAAACTGTTGAAAAGTAAAGATGTCACATCAAAGATGAAGGTGCTAGTGACTCATGCCATGGTATTTTTAGTTGCATCACATGCTTGTGAGCTAGGTGTAGAATAAGGGAGACAGGATAAGAATTGAAGTTTTTGAATTATGGTACTGGAGATAAATATTGAATATACCACAGACTGCCAAAAATCCAACAGATCTGTCCTAGGAGTGCAACCACAGTGCTCCTTGGAAATAAGGATAGTTAGACTATGTCTTACATATTTTGGACACGTCAGGAGGGACCAATCATTGGAGAGGGTCATCATGTTTGGGAGAGTGGTGGGTCAATGAAAATAAGAAGACCCTCAACTAGATGGATTGACAGAGTGGTGGCAACAGTGGACTTAAGCATAAAAAGATCATGTGTATAGCACAGTGTTGGGGAGTGGGTTTCATTCTGTTGTGCATATTGTCACTATGAGTTGGCCAGACTCAATGGCACCTAACAACAACAACAACAACAACAACAACAACAACAACATTGTGCAATATCCCCTTGACAAAAATTATTAATCATCAGTTCTTGTTAAGTGACTTTACTTTCTACCAATCTCTTTAGCAGCATGAGGCATCTCAAATAGCCAATGTATACACTGATTTGCAGAATAATGTCCCCCTAAAGATGCAGTCATACCACTGCGGTGTCTGATCCTGTCAGATCTCAGAAGCTAAACAGGATTTATTGTTAGGTGCCGTCAAGTCATGTCTGACTCATAGCAACCCTCATAAGGTTTTCATTGTCTGATTGTTTTGAGATTGCCTCTGGAATGGATTGCCATGTCCTTCTCCCAAACAAGGTAGGGCCTAGTTAGTACTTGGATGGGAGACCTCCTGGGAACACCAGCTGCTATGGGCATGGGAGAAGGACCTGGCAACCCATTTCCAAAAAGCAGTCTGCCATCGAAAACCCTGTGAATCACTAACAATAGTGTTTCCCCTGTTGTATGTAGGGTAGCTATGATTGAGACACCGATTCCACAGCACCTAACAACAAAAGATGTCCATGCCCTAATCTCCAGATCTTTAAATTTGTTAGGTTACATGGCAGAGGTTAAGATTTCAGGGAGATTTAAGATTACTAATCATTTATTTGGGCTGGGATTTAGCTCAGTTGGTAGAGCACTGCTCTGCAGTCTCTGAGGTCCCGAGTTCAATTCCCAGCACCGCAAAAAATGGGAGAAGGGCCTGGCAATCCACTCCCAAGGCAATCCCGAAACAGTCACCATTGAAAACCCTATGAGGGTTGCTATGGGTCGGATACCGACTCGACGGCACCTAACAACAACAACAACAACAACAACAACAACAATCATTTATGTGACTATATGACAGTGAAATTATCCTGGGCTCTCTAGGTGAGTGTAATATAATTACAAGGGTCCTTAAAAGTAGAAGAGGGAAGCATAGAAAGGAAAAGAGGGGGAGATTTGACTAGGGAACCATAACTAAGGAGATGCAACATTGCTAACTTTGAAAATGGAGAAAGGGAACTATGAGTGAAGAAGTATGTTTAACCTTTAGAAGTTGTAAACATCAAGAAAAAGGATTTTCCTTTTGAGCCTTTGTAAAGGAATGTAGCCCTGCTGAGCACCTATGTTTTAGTCCCATGCTATGCCTGTGGACTTCTATCTCACAGAACTGTAAAATAATTTTATGCTGTTCCTTTGTAGTAATTCGTTGTGGCAGTAACATAAAACTAGTCAATACACACTCATTTCTAATTAATGAACCCATGGTTGTGTTCCCTGGTAGAAGCATTTGTCTCGTGAAGAATAAGTATATCAAGATCACTGAGATCAAGGTTGCAAGGGAAGGAACAAAAAATTCTTTTAGTGGGATGTGGCATTCTGACTTCCATCCCTTACTTCCCAGATCCATGCATCCTGGCTTTGGGAGAATAGGGGAATGTATTGGTTGCTGGTTCTCTAAATTCTATTGGACAATGCCTCAACTTCTCAGTGTTGTTTGCTACCTGACAAAAACTGGTCATTACAAGTTCTGTCAATCTAACTGCTTCTGATGTTTCACACATAAGATCAGCAAACACTAGTCATAAGACCATTGCCATACTTTCTTCACTATAAACTAAATTCCTTGGCTTGAGGAAATATTGCCATAGTGTATCAAGGAGTTATGTAAATCTAGAAATGATGGTGCTGTGATAAATTTTGTGGACAGAGTAGGCAGGTATAAGTATGTAATGTGTACCTCTTCCCATGAAGACAAATCAAGGCACTCTCCTTTATGGAAAGAGTTCAATGTAATTCACATGCTCCAAAGTGTCTAGTGATTTTGACCTGGAATGGTTCCATAACAGAAACTTAGTACTGTCCTTTGTTTTCAGTAGTTTTTGTGCTGCCAAAACTTTAAACCACAGCTTTAACCCTTGCCCTTGGCTAGTATTTATCCTCAGACCTATTTGTAAATGTTGGTACTGAGGAATAAATAAATGTGTGAATCTGACTTTATAATTAATTTCTTGTGTTATTACACACACTTTCATATATTCTATATAAATCCTTGATCAACAGTATAGACAATGCCTCTGAATAAACACAGATTACACCTCAAGGGATCCCCTCCTTCCTGTAGAAGACACCACCAAATACCCTATATGAAAACCTTACAGCTGGGATCATAATTTTTCACTGCTGTATTCCACAACTATCATAAGTAGAGAGTGAATACAGCAATAATTAACTTCAAGCTGGTCCCACATCACCATATGGACCCATTTGTATTGCCAGTCTGCATTTTTCTTTCTCTGTTCTGGGACAATCCCAATGTAGTCATAAGAAGTTTATTTTTACCTTCTGTGGGAGCTGGGGCCAAGAGTCAAACAACTGGTGCATATTAAATGTTATGATTTGATGGATCAGAAACACCCATTTGAGATGGGGAGTTTGGGTAACTGAGTTATTTGATGAATCAAATATTAAGTTGCCACTAGAAGCTGCTTTTCAAATGGAGAATTGTTATGGGCTGAATAGGGCATGGCCTCATTCTAAAACCCTGGTGATACACACCATGATTCATTTATTGGGGCTTGCAAGAGATTCGACACAATCCCTCCATGCTGCTCATACCATTACATCTGTTGGATCATAAAGTCCAGAAGCAAAATGTCTCCGATGATTTTACTTCTATAAGTTTTTAAAGTTTGACACACCCTTATGGTAGCCCTCTAATTCTGTGTGGGATGTTGATAATTGTGATGTTCTATGAGATAAGAAGGTTGTATTTCTGAGGGACTCTATACTGATAGAGGACAGAAGAGTTGATATCAGGCTGAGATATGACACTGAGAGTGTATTGGGGTTACAGATAGAAGAAGACAAGGTGCTTCTGATTACCATTACCAAGTGGGATAGGAAAGAAGTATTTCCTAGGTTAACAGCTTCTTACTAGCTGACAGGAGATTGAGTTGATTTGCTGTTTGCTTTTTGCTTAGCAAAAATTTTACCTCCAATTGGCATCACTATTTACTTATGGGGCTGGGATTTAGCTCAGTGGGTAGAGCGCTGCGCTGCAGTCTCTGAGGCCCGGAGTTCAATTCCCAGCACCGCAAAAATGGGAGAAGGGCCTGGCAATCCACTCCCAATGCAATCCCGAAACAGTCAGCCATTGAAAACCCTATGAGGGTGGCTATGAGTCGGATACCGTCTCGACGGCACCTAACAACAACAACAACATTTACTTATGATCTTGATTTTTTAATCTTAGTTTTTCAGTGGTCAAAAGATATGTTTATTGCCACTTTTATATCCTGAGAGTCTTGGATAATAACTCTTAATCTCTGCAATGACTCCTGGGAATACAGTGCTTAATTTCCTTTGCCAATGTTGTAGGTGAAGGTTAGTTCTTCCTACATCCTTCCAGTTCTTTCCTTAGTAGGCTCAAGAACTAATGCAGAACTCTGCCTATTACAAAATGTATCTGCTCTCTCTATGAATTTCTGGGGCAATAAGTATGGGAAAGTTCTGTTGTCCTATTAAATTATTTTGAGATGAACTCAAGCCAAAGCTCCAACTGTCATCTAACCTGCATAAACCCTGACTCTGATCTGTGGGCCATGGTGGCATTTTGTTTTTTCTGGATATTGGAATCAGTTCAGAGTCAACATCTAAAAGCTCTCAAAAAGTCTTCAATTAAAGAATGGTAATAATATAGATGGGCTAGAAAATTCATGTAATAGTACTGACAATGTAAAAAGAAAGTTCACTACAGGAAAAGTTTCACTCGTAAACGTAATTGGGACCAAAGGATATATAGAAAAATGTTACCATAAAAAGGCAGTAAATGGAAGAGAAGTTTTTGGTGGGGGGGATGGGGGGAGAAAGTGCATAAGAGGGTAAGGGGGAACTTATCTGTATAATGTACAACAAAATGCATATATGGAAATGTCACAATGAAAGGCATATCAGAATGAATCACATTAAGGTGTACATTAAAAATTTCCAATAAAAAAGTCTTGGTATTTACCATTTACCTTCAGTCACCTTGAAAATTACCTTAACACCTTGACAATTAGCTACAGTCACCTTGACAATTAGCTTCAAATGCCTCTAGAAAAACTTGTAAGAAGAGTCATAGATTATACATTGCAGAGTTACTCATCAAATAAACATGTCTTTTTCTCATTAGAGGGGATTTAGATTTGTTACTCGGGAAAATCCAAGTCCCTGCTACTGTTTCTGCACTTATATTTCTGTCCACTAAATTTAGATTATTTACACTAATTTTTCTCAAGTAAAAAATTCAGTTTGTTTTATCATCTATCCATTTATTTTTTATTAGGGCATCCTGACCAAGAGCCATTGCCACAGAACCCCATTATTCAAACTTTTTTGGTGACCACTGTCCCTGTGGCCTTGGTCAACTGTTCTGGCTGTGATGGTAACTAACGTTATTAGGCATTTACCACTCTGGGATCTTAATAGTTTTACTGAAATCAGGAAAATCATTTTCACCCTACTTCTCACAATTTCCACTATAATCTCCAGCCTGCAGACCTTTATAAGGATCCTGGCAGATCCCTCCATAATAATACATTTCTTAATGTTTTAGGGAGTTTAATGCCCTCCAGGCCCTCTAAGAGGGTGTGACTAGCTTGGATAGGTTTCTCATAGTGGATCAATTTCATTTCCTGATCTCCTGATATTAGGACTCCTTCCCATCTCTCACCAGCACCTCAGGTGACCATCGGCACCTTGAGTCCAAGTTTTAATTAACCAACTCAGTAGATTATTGAAAATAATCCTAGATGCTTTCACCAACTCATTAAATTCTGTACCCTAAGAGAACACATTCACATAAATTTGGTATAATTTAACATTTTATCCTTATTTTAATACCTTAGGAGTATACTGCTGTATGTGTGCTCCAAATTCTTAGGCTTACAAATGGATAAGACCTTGTTAATTTTGTCTACTCATTTTGTCTTCATAGAACATGTATGTCCTTCCTAGCTATTGTAGATTTGAATTATATTTTGGGGTCTGATACCAAGGGGTAGAAAGGGAGGATCCAGAGAGAATTTGTATGAAGTTTACAGGCAAGTTCCTGAGGTGAAATTTGTATATGATTTTCCTTGAGATAGGGGAACAGGAGCTTCTTTCATTTGTGAGTTGCCAACAAGTCTTATTCAACTCAGAGTGACCCTCATAGGTTTTTCAATGGCTGATTATTTCAGGTTTGTTTCTGTAGTGGGCTGCCACACCCTTCTCCCATTTTTGCAGTGCTGGGGATAGAACCCAGGACCTCAAAGAGCACAGAGAAACACTCTACCATCTGAGCTAAACCCCAGCCTTGCTGGTTTCATCAACAAATATATTTTTTTCTTTACTATAAGATGAATTTCAAATCAATTATGCTGCAACTTTGTAGTTTTTAATTAATACCTAGACTTGAGTCTTACTCAGAAGCATTTTGTTGTTACTGGAAATATTCCTTTAAAGCTAATGTAGATTTTCTTATTTTCCATTCTGCCTTTAATTTTGAATTCATGGCTTTCAATAAAAACTTTCTTTGTGTACCTTCTAAAAAGCAATCAGAGCAGCCAACTCACCCTATAGTGTTTTCATTGTCAGTAGCACGACAGTGTACATATGCTACAGCCCATAATTCAAGCAATCATAAGGCCAGTGCATGCCTTATGGTGTTCATTTTCCTCAGGACATGTATTTTTGAAGACATGAGCAACCAAATCCCAGAATCTCATTTTATGGCTGTGTCCTGAGGCAACTTCTGGCAAAAATTGCCTTATTGGTTAGAAACCCATCCAGAAAAAAATAACATATTCTAAGGTTGCAGACAAAATCAAATACAGGGACAATTTAATTACAGGGCTCAGATTTTCATTTATGAGATGAACAAGTTTTGGGGAGCTTATATACAGTATAGGTGTTGATAGGTGTGTTAATCAATTAGATTGTGATAATCATTACGCAGTGTATGCAAATATCATATCATTATGTTGTATATCTCAGATTTATGGAATATTTTATTTGTCAAATAAATATTTCAAAATAAAACATAGAGGGAATATATAAAGGTATATAAAAAGTTACGGAAACAAACAAGGGTCTGCAAAGAAATTGGAATCCATCTAAAGGAGTCATTAGCAAACCTTAGTTTGAAGGCGAGAGGTAGCAAGCAGTTGTAAGAGGCAAATGCTTTGCCAGAGTAATGGTGAGAAGAAAGACATGAGCTTAGGTAAAGGGATTTTGTTATTGTCATGACTGTCATTAGGAGCCAAGGCAATACATTCTCTGACTTCTTTCCTGTGATCTACTGATGGAGCACACGACTCAAGGACCATATGAGAAGCCAGGGAGAAGAGAGCCTAGATGATGGAGCCCACTCCACCCAGTACTTCAGCAGGGGAGAGAGGATTCACTGGATGGGAAGTGGGTGCTAAGGAGGCAATGCAAGAATATTCAAAATGGCATAATTCATCAAATCCAAGATGCCATTGAGAGTAAGATCCATTTTAATTTCAGAGATATGAAAATGGGAAAAAACTGTGCTTTAAAGGTACTTCTTCAACTTAATGAAGTATAGTAATACAGAAATATATAAGAATGCAAAAACCAAAAACTATTTAGAGGGATAAAAGAAATACAGCAAGCCCTTGAGGTAGTTATTTATTTTAATGGTACATTAAATTTAGTATGTTTTCTGACAATAGCAGAAAATTTAGTACCATACTTTTAAAACAATAACAGGAAAAAACCATGAGTAATAAGAAGTTAATTGTGTGATAAAATGAAGCAAATGAATTAATCTGGATTTTTTTCTTTAGGCCAATATCCTATAAATCTTTGTTTTAAGGTATAATGTTTCTAGTCCTAATGTGAATGGAATCCTTCAGATGGAAATTTGGACATGGAAGCATTTTCAATAGAAACAGTGTGGCTCTAAGCAAGGATAAAGAGAAAACTCTTGAACATGACTTTTCATGTTTTCATGCATTAAAGATTGTTATGTGGCTTCATTTTTAACTCTGGCAGAAGATAAAATTGAGAATTGCCTGTAGTTTGCTACTTGAGGCTCAGCTTTTCTTAATTTTACCACTCTTCTTTCCAAATACACTTATCCCAAAATGAGAAAAATGGAAAAATATAACAAGGCTTATTTTTGCATCAAATATTTTATTAAAGTTCTTAAAATTAATAGTAAAAAGTTATATTTGTGGATATTAAGTAATTCCTATATGCTTACTAAACTCAGTATAATTAATATAAAATTATATTTTAGTGAAAATTAAGTAGTGGGAGAGGGGAACCTAAATGGAAGCTTGGGGAGTTGCAAAATCCACACCTATTGAGAGATTAGTCAAGACATTTACTTATAAAATTCATAAATCATTAAAAGTGAAAGAAAATATAATTGAGAGAGACATGGCACTCATACAATCAAGTACTGAACAGGAACAAATACTTTTCTAATGGGAACAATAGAATGTGCTTTAGAGAGAAGAACAAAAGCACCCTCAAGAGGAGTGTTGAAATGGAATAATAATTTCAAATTACAATGCCTTTCATTTAAAGAACTGAACCACATTTCCCCATTAGTTTTCAGAATATAGCTGTAATTTGTCTTTCATATTATTATAATTCTTTTTTATTACAAAGAAATTGAGGCAGAGAGAAACTGAAATACAGTAACTGCTATGGAGGTTATTTAAACAGGGTAAATTCTTAAGAGACATGCCAGTTTTGGTCCCTGCTACAATAAGGGACCCTCATAATATAATTTTTTCCAGAGTCTCTGTTCAGGATGATGGCTTTAGAAAGTCATATTTGTATTATGGATTTTCTTCTGACTTTGTACTCAACTGTATCTGATTTGACCACCAGTGGGCATATGAAATAGGGAGAGTTAAAGTTGGGTAGCCTGCAGCTGTACCACTGTGACGTCCAATCCTGTCAGATCTTAGAAGCTAAGCAGGGACAAACCTGGTTAGGACTTGGATGAGAGACCACCTGGGAATACCAGCTGTAGGCTTGGGAGAAGGACCCGACAACCCACTCCCAAAAAACAATCAGCCATTGAAAAACCTATGAATGGCAGAGAAGCACTGACAATAGTGTTTCATCTGTTGTAGATAGGGTTGCTATGAGTTAGACACTGACTGATGCACCTAATAACAACAAAGTTGGGTAGTCTGATTGAGGAGGGATAATCTTTTCCTAAGCAATGCTTTTGGGTAAGTGGTTAGAATCAAGAAACTAGATATAAAAGCAAAGGTGAAGAAGCACATATGGAGTAGCTATGGTTCTTCATTTATAGTATTTGCAAAAACAATAATAAAATAGACTTTCCAAAGAATGAGAGATGAGCTACATTATTCAATTCTGTTCTTTTTTATAGTTTTAAAATTAAACATTACTAAATACATCAAGGAAGAAGGACATGGTAATCCACTCCCAAGGCAATCCCGAGAAAAACATCAGCCATTGAAAACCCTAGGAGAGTCTCTATGAGTTGGACACGACTCAACGGCACCTAAAAACAACAACAATAAATACATCAAAATGCATATAACAGAATGTCAAGGGTCTGAGAATTTTGCACAAGTGCAAACCCTCACTTGCATGTGTCTGACAGCTTTTCATGCTGTGGAGATTTGCATGTTGCTGTGATGCTGAAAGCTATGCCATGAGTATTTTTGATACCAGCAGGATCATCTATGATAGACAGGTTTCAGCTGAGCTTCCAGACTAAGACAGACTAGGTAGAAGGAACTGGCAGCCCATTTTTGAAACAATTAGCCATTGAAAACTCTATGAATATCAGAGATGCACTATCAAAGATATTGCCAGAGAATGAGCCCCCAGCCCCAGGCTGGAAGGCATTCCAAAGACACTGAGGAAAAGTTGCCTCCTAAAATAGAGTCAACATTAATGATAGGAATGGAGTGGAGCCCTGGGGAATCTCCATTTGCTGGTGTAGCATGACTCAAAATGAGAAACCCAGAGCCTGCAACAATAGGCTCAGACATAAAAAAGATTATGTGTCTGGCACAGTGTCAGGTAGTATTTTGTTGTGTTATGCATAGAGGGGCTATGAGTCTGACACCCCACAACACCTAACAAAAACAACAACAAAAAGGAAACCATCACCTTAGCAGGACAGAAGTCATAGATACTGGCTGAAGACACACAGAAACCAAGGATCATTTATTATTCACAATAATAGCAATAGTCAAATTATCACCTTTTTTGAGCTACTTTTCCAAGCCATGATTTCTTCAAGGCAATATGAAGGTAACAAGATGTCATCTGTTTGTGCAGTGGGTTGTATGACAGAAGAACCCTGAGCCCAAGAAACTCATTTTTTTAAAAAAATGAACAGAACACATCCTGTCCTCCCAGAAAGAAAATGCTTCAAGCTATCAGCAAAACAGTCCTCGCTCCAAGGTAGGCACTGTCTCTATCATCCAAGGCTGTTTTTAATACAAGCATCCTTAAAAGTATAGTCAAAAAAGGCACTGAGTGCGTTTGTTCACAAGTTGTGCAAAAAGGAGAAACGATGGAGAATTGTCTTGATAGAGACACGAAATTGTTCCTCCACATAGAAGGTGCAAAAATGAATGGAACATATAAAAAATCTTAATCTTTGTAGTACATGTAAATCTTTCACATACAGAAAAATGTTACTTAAGCTAAAGTTTCATTTTAAGTATTATCTGATGATATACTGATACTTCAATTTATTTCCATTAACATAAGCTTATGAATGTAATATATAGTATTTTATTAAATAATAAAATTTTGCTTTAATTTTTGTACTATATTCCAGTAAATTCACTACCAAAGTTTTCATGTCCATTTCTAAATTGTCCATGATAAATTTTAAATACAAAATGCTTTGATTCTGCAACATATGTGTTAACATGATGTTCAAGAAAATAGATTGAAACAACATGATCTGCATCAGACACTGTTCTACTTAAGGATTCTAATAAAAGTAATCCAGCTACCATATTTTTTTTTTTACTGTTGCTATCTGTGAATTACCCTAAAGTTAGAGTCTAATATATAGGAGTGTAGGCATAAAATTTAATGAAATGTCATGGAATATTTTTTTCTCATGATGATCAGTGGTTATTCTATAAATTTATACTTCTATGCATGTCTATTTGGGATGCTCTATTTGTATGGCTTCCAAAAAAATGAGCACATTATTTCAAGGGTCCTAGGATACTAATTAGGTGTGGAATTTAGCTCAGTTGATGGAGTGCTGCTCCACACTCAGTGAAGACCCATGTTTAATCCCCAGCACCACAAAAAAGGGAGAAGGATGTGGCAATCTACTCCCGAAGCAATCCCGTAACAATCAGCCACTGAAAACCCTCTGAAGGTTGCTATTAGTCAGACAGACTTGACAACTCTTTGGTGGTCAGTTACATTAATGTATCTTTTGTTTTCAACCAAATGTTCAAAAACTTGGGAACTTGATTTTTCACCTATGAGGAAATAGTTCACATTTTGGTATTTATAGCTAAATCCAACCCTGTATATATGGTTTCCTTTGGGGGAAAACTACTTAATTGATTCAATATTTGTCTTTATCACGTTCCCATAGCTTCTCTACTCCCCAAAGTTGTCTTCTGAACATCTTCCAAGGATTATTAGCAGTCCTTCCAGCTCCAAATGGGCTAGGTAAAGGCTGACACCTCAGGTATGCATTTAATTTATATTTATATTAGCAATCTGTTTTATCAGTCTTAACATCTCTTGCCATATGGACATTACTGTCAACAGAATGTATTCTATAGTAGAATATTATAGAACTTCCCTCAGTTCATCAAGCTTAAGCATTTCTTTACCCATTTTTTGTGAGCTTGGATGGTGCTTCTATGGTTATTATCCCCCAAAACAGAGTGACCAAAACACTCATGTCTCGGTACTTTCTCAGCACTGTTCTGAAGTTAGAGCCACCCACATGATCTCATAACTTACTTTGATATTGTACTATTTTCTGTCTTACTAAGCATTTAATTTGTTTTTATTATCAGATAAAGTTTATGTTTAGTGGAACTATTTTTTAAATTGACAGTTACTATTTTCTATCTGGGAGAAGGACCTGGCAGCCCACTCCTGAAACAATCTCCAAAACAATCAGCCACTGAAAACCCTCTGAATAGCACAGAAGCACTGACATAGTCTTGGGCATGGCACAGTGTCAGGGAGTGTTTCTTTCTGTTGTACATAGGGTCACTGTGAGTAGGACTCAACTTGACGGCACTGAACAACAGCAACAACAACAATTTTCATATCTGTCCCTTTATATAAATCTGAAATATTCCTTAGCTCTTCAGTTCTTTCCATATTTAAAGGTATTTTAGAACATTTTTCTGTCAGATGTGGTGGCATAGGCCTGTAATCCGAGCTACTCAGCAGTTGGAGGATGGAGGATTGCAGGTTTGAGGCCAGAGGCAGCCTACATAACTTAGTGACACTGTGTCTTAATTTAAAAAATAAAATAAGGGTCTGTAGGTGCAGTTCAGTGCAGATCACTTGGGAAGCATGCACGAGGTCCCCATTTCAGCCCCTAGTACCCTAAAACAAAATAAAATCAAACAAAAAATCTTCCGAAGTTCCTACAAAGAGATTAATCTGCTTAAAATCATTTTCTTTCCTTGTACTTTTAAATTGTTTACAGATATTTCCAAGTCTATTATTCAAAATGACAAACTAGTTATAATTGAGGTGAGTCAAAATTTGTTATTTAAACAATTGCATAAATTAATTTTCTTAATCTTTTCTAGACTAAAGTTGAATCACTTAAATTATAATATGGATAGTTTGTTGAGTATTTGTTGCTTTTATATTAAAGGTTGGGGGAAATATGTGGAAAGATATCAAGCACCTTTTCTACTTTTTGTAATGCTATGATTAAAAACACTTCTGTGTGTCAGCTAGTTAAGTTTTACCTTTCTTCACTGTTAAGGCTATAAAGAGAATAAGCCAGCCCAAATGTAGTAAAACTCTGAGAGAGGGATCTAATCCCTTTGCATATAGGTACGAGTTCACAGAGGTTGTCCTTGATGGCTATTAGAGAATTTCAAGGAGTCATTACTGTATGCAATCGGTGTAATGAATAGTTGATCAGAAGTTGAAAGAGCTAGAATATTTCTTTAAACATTATATTAGATATATTGGTGAAATAACTAGAATTTTTAATAAATGAAAATTAATTTCTTTTCTATAATTAATTCCCAACCCACAGCTTTATTTTTCCATGTGGTATGTATAAGTGTTTAAATTCACAAAATCTAGGCAAGATGTTCTTTTCAGCCATCTCAGGCCCATTATCTTAATATGAACAGGTTGTCCTTTAGGGGTGGTTTTGAATTAGCAGTTATACAATTAAAAAGAATGATTCCTGGTTAATCTTAAGGCCCATCATTATAGAATTAGCAGTGTGTCATGCGGGTTCAGTATTGAGCATTCTGTTTTGTTTCCTGAGGGTGAAAGTTAAATCACAAATGTATCTAGTACTTTATTTTCTTTCACTTTCTGTTTTACTATTCATGATAAAAAGTAAGTAATTTGGCACATCCTAACTCAATTTTGACTTTCTGGTAATTAAACATTTAGTATTGAACAAAGAGTTTTTCTAATGGTAGCATTATGCTTGATTTTTTACAAAAGGATCCAGATAAAACTTTATAGGAACTATATAACTGTTGCAGGAAAGCAAAAAATATAAACATCAAATAAATGATTCTGCTGTTTTTAATGACATTGCTTTTCTTAAGTGAATTGAATAAATAGGGCTATAGATTTTTCTTTGTAGCAGAATGATTGTAACAGCTTGAGTAATTGTATAAGCAAATTAAATTGTTTTTAAATATTTATTTTTGTTGTGCAGGTAAAAGCTTATTTTTTCCATGATGCTAAAACAGAAATATCAGTGTTTTCAAAGTTAGTAATCATATTTCAGGTCTAGTCCTATATAACACCATGAAATTTTCCTAAAAATGTTCTTCTGCTACCTCAGATATCATAATTCAAAATTAATTTTAAACTAATTATTCAGGTGGTAGTACTAGGACAAATAATGATGGACCTATGGGATGGAGATGGAAACAGGAAATATTTATTTTAATAGGAGTCACATGTCTGTCAGTTTTCTCAAAACAGAGCTCTCATTTTGGAATTTAGCATAGCAACTTCCAGTGGAAGGTCTTTCCAGCTGGCATACCTGAGATCTATGATCTCAGCACCAATATAAGCTACCTATTTCTGAGATAGCCTGCAGCTGTAGCCCTGTGGCATCAGATCCCATCAGATCTCAGAAGCTAAGCAGGGTTGGGCCTAGTTAGTACCTGGATGGGAGACTGCCTGGGAACACCAGAAGCCATAGGCTTGGGAGAAGGACCTGGCAACCCCCTCCCAAAAATCAATCTGCCATTGAAAACCCTATGAACAGCAGAGAAGCACTGACAATAGTGTTTCCCCTGTTGTACAGGGTCGCTATGAGTTGGATACCGACTCGACAGCACCTAACAACAACAACAACAACATTTCTGAGATAGGGGCTGGGGTGTAGCTCAGTTGGTAGAGGGCTGTTCTGGACTCTCTGAGGCCCTGGGTTTGATCCCCAGCACAGCAAAAATGGGAGACGGACTTGGCAATTCACTCCCCAAGCAGTCTCCAACTAACTAGCCATCTAAAACCCTATGAATAAGCAGAGAAGCATTGACATAGTGTTGGGCATGGCACCATGTCAGGAATGTTTTGTTCTGTTGTACACAGGGTTGCTATGAGTTGGACCTGATGTGGTGGCACCTAATAGCAACATTTCTGAGACTGTCTAACCTTGGAAAAATTTAACCCATTTAAGTAAACCTCAAAGATTTTTAATTGCATTTCTTAGTTTTATCCATTTTGAAAACATATGTTAATTAACTTGATTTAGTCATTCCTCTATGTATACATATGTTAAAATATAACATTGTCCTCATAAATATACACAATAATTGGTTGTAAATTAAAATTTAAAATAAATATTAAAGAGCAAAGGTTGTTTTTTTAAGGTATTATTCTTTCCCTGGGTTGTCATCAGCTCTTAGGACTTAAGAAAACATTCTGTATTTGAATGTGACTAATCCATTTTTCCAGAAATGTGCAATAGCTAAATATTTAATTTAGTACATGATATACATGGATAAGAAAGTCATAATGAAATCCAGAAATTTGTAAAATGAATAAATAAAAAAGGACTAGGTTTTTTCTTTTTTTATGTCTCCCACATAGATACTTTAGAGGATTTGGAAAAGCTGAATTGTCTATTAAATCTTTAGCTGGATTGTGGATATAGCTCAAATGCATAATGCAACAACACTGTGATTCACTGAGATGACTGGAGTTAGAGGTATGGGCAGGGTACTATGTAAATGGGATCACTTTATGGGTTTTTAAAGCCAAAAAGTAGAGTTTGTGATGACAGTAGAAACTATTTTGGCTGAATACCTGTTTTGGGCTGAATAGGGGCAGTGGAACATAAGAGGGTCCTCAGAAACAGAAACAGAAGTTGTTATCCAATTAAGCAGAAAGCAGGGAATGAAGGAAATGAAAACTAATGTGTAATCAATTAGAAGTGGAAGTCAAGAAAACAAAATATAACTTAGAATAGCTATAAAATACTTAGGAATAAATTGGGGGCTGCGGTTTAGCTCAGTTGGTACAGTGATGCTCTGTGCTCTCTGAGGCCCTGGGCTTGCTTGATCCTTAGCACTGCAGAAATGGGAGAAGGATGTGGCAATCCACTTCTGAAGCAGTCCTGAAACAACTAGCCACAGAAAATCCTATGAGGGTCATTATGAGTTGGACCCAACTCAACAGCACCTAACAACAACAACAGGAATAAATTTAACCAAAATAGGCAAAAAGTATGTACACTGATAACCATAAAACATTAAAGTGAGCTGGGCACCGTGATTTATGCCCGTAATAAAGGAGACTTGGGAGGCTGAGGCAGAAGGATTGCAAGTTTGAGGCCAGAGGCAGCCTGCATTAATTAGTAAGACACTATCTGAAAAAAAATATTAAAAAGGGGGTATAGAAGTACAGTTTAGTGGTAGAGCATTGCCTAGCATGTGCAAGGCCCCTGGGTTCAATCTTCCTAGAACTGAAAAAAAAAAAATCCCCAAGTAAAACCCAAACCAAACCAAAAATATTGAAGTGAGATATTGAAGAAAATACAAAAGAATGGAATAATACCTTGTGTTTATGGATTAGAAGACTTGACATTGCTAAAATATCCATACTACCCAAAGTGATGTACAAATTCAATGGACTTTCTATCAAAATCTCAATGGCATTTTCCCACAGAAATAGAAAAAAAAAATTCAAAAATGCATATGGAAACACAAAAGAACCCAAATAGCCAAAGCCACTCTGAGCAAAATGAACAAAGTTGTATATCATGCTATCTAATCTCAAAATCTACTAGAAAGCTAAAGGAATCAAAAGAGAATGGTGCTAGTACAAACACAAACATAGGCCACTGGAACCGAGTAGAACCCAGAAATAAATCCACCTGTTTAATAGTAAAAGTGGTCAATTGATCTTCAACAAAAGTGCCAAGGGTGTAAAATGGGGAAAAGACAGTTTCTTCAAGAAATGATTCAGGAAAAGCTGGATATTGACACAAAGATGAATGAAATTGGACCCTTATTTCAATACACATTTAAAAATGCAATATGTAGTAATGACTTAATCAAAAGATCTGAAACTGTAACACTATTAGAAGGAAACAAAGAGAAAATGTCCATGACCTTGGTATGGGAAAAGAGTTTTCAATATGACCTTAAAAGCATAGGCAACAGAAGTAAACAGAGACAAACTGGATGGTATCAAAGTAAAAAAGTTACTGCACAGCAGAGAAAACTATTAACAGAGTGGAGAGATAATGGGAGGAAATATTTGCAAACTATGCATCTTATAAGGGGTTTATATCCAAACTATTTAAGAAACTTAAACAACTTGACAGCAAAAATCCAAATAAGCCTATTAAAATCATCAGAAGTCCTAAAGAGACACTTCTCAGAAGAAGACATACAAATGGTCAAGATGTTTAAGAATAAATATTCAATATCACTAGTCATCAGGGAAATGTGAATCACCACACTGAAATATCACATTGCACTGTTAGGATGACTGCAAGGATGTGGAGAAATGAGGACCTTGTACGCTATTGGTTTTTATTCCTAGGTGACATTGACTCGGGTCTGACTCATAGAGACCCTATGTACAATAGACAAAACACTACTCAACACTATGCTGTACCTGACACTATTGTCAGTACCTTTCTGCTATTTACAAGGAGGGCAATGGCTGATTGTATTTTGGGAGTAGATTGCCATGTCTTCCTCCAAACCCAAAGCACTTGGTATTCTCAGGTGGTCTTCCCTCCAAGGACTAATCAGGCCTGATGCTAGATGCCACGTAGCTTCTGAGATCTGATGCCACAGTGGCATGGCTGCAGGCACATTACTGGTGGAAATGTAAATTAGAACCAGCATTACTGAAAACAGTATAGAGGATCCTTAGACAATTAAAACTAGAGCCACCATATGATCCAGCACTTCCACTTCTGGATCTATATCCAAAATATAAGAGACTCGTAATTCACAGAGATATCTGAACTCTCAAATCAGTTTCCAAATGGACAATTATTTATTGGTGGATGAATTGATAAAGAAAAGATGGTACATATACACAAAATAATAATATTCAGCCTTTAAAAAGAAGGAAATCTGGTCAGGAATGAAACTGCAAAACACGCTAAATGAAATAAACCAAGCATGGAATGCAAGAAATAGTGTATGATTTCACCTATTTGTGGAATCTAGAAAAGTCAAATTCATAAACGCAGAGAGTAGAATAGTGGTTATCAGGGCCTGAAGTAGGAGTAGGGATTAAGGAGATTTTTGGTGAGAGGATAAAAAATTTCATTTAGACAGAAAAAATAAGTTCAACAGACTTACTGTATGACAAGATGACTGCAGTTAATTACAGTGTATTGTGTACATGAAAATCTCTAAGATATTAAATTTAAATATTCTTGCCACAAAAAATACATGAAGTAACAGATATGTTACTTCAGTTACCTTGATATAGCCGTCCTACAATACACATAAACAATGAAAGGGCATGTGTATGCCATAATATATGTAATTTTTGTCAATAACTAAAATGAATTTATTAAAAATTAAAAATTAAAAAACAAAAAGATGTCCCCAAATCTTCCAAACATAAAAGGAAATAGTTTTCATGTATAATCAACCCACATGGATGTTAAGTCCAAAATACCATAGCAAGGGTTTTATTTGGAGCCAAGAATCAAAGTCCCAAACTTACATTCTTTACTGTATATTTGACATAACAGTTGATATTCCACTGTTTGACATTCAGTTGAATGAAAATAGAAAAAATTTGAAATATGTTACATATTAATCTGCAAAATTATCTGTGATACAAGTAGGGTTTTTGCGTGTGTTGTTTATGGACTGGTAGAGTGGTTGAGGGGAAGACATGTTTGTGATATACATTCCTCCTCATCTAGAAGGTTGGAACTGTCTATGGAAGGGGAAACTTAGATGGGAGGGGGGAGAGGGGGAAACATAGGGGAGGGTAAGAGGTAACCTATATGAATAATGTTTATCAAATTGCATATATGAAAATTGTCACAATGCAAAGCATGTCAAAATGGATCACATTATGATGTACATTAAAAATTTCTAATAAAAAATATCTAATACTCTCTGAGGAAGCAAATGCCAATGTTTGGAGTTGAAGGTGGGAACAGAAAGTACCATCTTAGTAGCTTTCCTTGAAGTCTCGTCAGCTATCCTGAAACAATTGCTGCTTGGCAGGCTAAATCTAGACTTTTTTTTTTCTTTCTTTCTTTCTTTCTTTCTTTTTTTTTTTTTTTGAGGTACTGGGGGTTGAACCCAGAGCCTTGTACTTGCATGCTTTGCAAGTGCTGTTTCACTTAGTTGTACCCTGAGCCCAGTTTTTTACTTTTTGATACAGCATCTCAATAAATTATGCAGACTGCCTCTGGTCTCCAACTTGGGATCCTCCTGTCTCTGCCTCTGGAGTTTACACTCTGCCGCTGGGATTACAGGTGTGTACCACCGCGTCCAGTTTAGATATATATATTTTTAACATAAGACAACTTTGCATTTCACAAATAGAGATTAAAAATTACACATAAATAGAAAAAGAATTAAAATGGAAGTGAGTACGTTTTTGTCAAAGTGTACATGTATTTGAGAATTTTCTCAGCTGAATAAGGAAATTTAGAAAATTGCCTATGTTTGACAAGAAGAGTTACTGAGAAGGGCTGAGAAGAAAGAGGTTGTCAAAAATTATATCTTCATAAATTGCTGTGTGCAGTTCTACTGGTTTTTCTTGATCAGTGATATTTTCAAACTATAGTTATCACACATGTAAGTAAGATCAAAGCTATTAAACTTAAAGCACCTGTCAAATTAGTAGATACTTTTAACTATATTTGGTCTATACAGAAGAGATACCTCACAGTATAAGAAATCTTAGGGTTTTTCTTATTTTAATGAATGAGGAATGATTCTTAGAAATTACTTCTTGGGGCTGGGGGCGGTGGCGCATACCTGCAATCCCAGCGGCTTGGGAGGTGGAGACAAGAGGATCTCAAGTAGTTTGAGACCAGGAGCAGGTTGCGTAATTTAGTGAGACCCTGTCCCAAAAAGTAAAAAAATAAAATAAAATAAAATAAAAAATGGGCTGGGGGTGAAGCTCAGTGGTCCAGCACTTGCAGAACATGCAAGCGCAAGGCCCTGGGTTCAAACCCCAGTACTGAAAAAAAAAAATTACTTTTTGATGCTTTTCTCCTCTTGTCTATGTTTCAAAGAAAGGTGATCTCTTTCTTTTGTTACCTGGTTCTTTCTGTTTCCCTGATCTTATTTATTTATTCTATAATGTGTCTACTCTGATTCATCTATGCCTTAAAAATCATTTTCTTATATTTGTTCTTATTTATTGTAAATATCTTTTGTTCTCTGAATTTATTCAGTTGACTTGATGTGGGTGGGATGGTGTGTTCACATAGGGTGCTATGATATCTGAAACTATTTTTTTCTCTAGTTCTAGATGTGGAACAGTGAGAGTTTCAATAATGAAGAATTATATGAAAATGTATTTCAACCTACTTAGTTCCTTTGAACAGGTATGAGTTCAGATACTAAGTATTACTTGTAATTGTGAAGAATGCATAGTTCCTTTGTCAGATCATAGCATGTTTGCCATGGTATTGGTCATTTCAAAATATCGAGCTTAGAGATTACCCATACTTTTACTGAATAAAGGTTAAATTTAAAAGCAGAAAAATGTGCTACATACTGCTTCTTATTGTACATAAGGATTCAGTAAGTTGTATTTCATCTATTTTATCATGTGGATTCAATCCAGCTAAACACTCCTGCTATCTTTATGAAGTATTTATTAAGCCAGGCCACCAGAAACTTCTGTTTCCAGTGCTTTGGCATATTATCTTCCCTGTCCATTTTCCCTGCAAAGCATCCACAAATACATCTGGAAATGAATTTGAGATGCAGGAGAAAAGTAATAGAAATTCTCAAAAGGCAAAAACATAGTAAATATCATGAATCCAGAGGAGCTGATGAGAAAGCTTCAAGTCCCCAGCTGCTCTAAGGACGTCCACTTATCAATGTTAGTGCAATGTACATTATTTGTATGTCACCTGGGTCTGCAAGGGATGAAAAGACAAAGGCTATATTCTGCTCAATGTCAGGAGAATCTCTACATAAAGTCTGATAGGTCTGGTTGCACCTAGTGAAGAAGTGTCAATAAGGACTAAAAATGATGTGTGATAAAAATATGGTAAGTATTTAAATTTTTAAAAATTATAGTAAAAGATACATTGCCATGAATCCCTCTCAAAATGGTCCTCCTGGCTTCAAACACACTTATGCCATCATTCTTGCTACTTTCTGAAGCAGGTCTGGATGTCCTCTTTTGTGACTGTCTTCAGTTTCATCCTACATTGTGACAATGTTCTGTGTCATATATCAGTCCTGGTATGGCAATTCCTGTCAAATAAAAACATTGTGATGTGTCCTCATCCACCTTATTCACTGGATTTGGCACCATGAATCTTCTTCCTCTTCCCCAAAGTCAAAATGACCATGAAAGGTAAATGGTTTGAATTGATTCAGGACATCAAGGCAGCTATGAGAGTGTAACTAAAGGCACTCACAAAAGAGGACTTCCAGAACTACTTCAGAAAGTGGCAAGAATTTGGCTTCATTTGAAGCCAGAAGGAGTATTTTAAGGGTGACTAATGGGAATATGTATTTTACTGTATTAACTTTTAAAAGGTAAACATTCACCATATTTTTAATCATATCTTTTACTATTTGTAGAAGTTGTAGGTGCAAGGAGAAAAATGCAATCTCCATTAAGAAAATCAGATTATAAATTGATCCTCATGAGAATTTGTGGTAAAACCTAAGGATAATTATATTGAAACCTTAGACCATAAAAGACAAAAAGAAAATATTTTAAGACTTTAAGAGAGAAAAGACAGATTAAATACAGGAAATAACATGTAGATTAACACTCTTTGGATTAATCTTGTCTCTTCTCTACTCCTTTCCTTTCCTCTTTTTTCTTTTGAGACAGTGTCTCACCTTGCTGTGTATCCTAGACTGACCTAAACTTGCTATGTAGACCAGCGTGGCCTTGAACTCACATCAATCCTCTTGCCTCAGCTTCTGCAGTTCTGGGATTATAGGCATGCCCCAACACAACTGGTTTGAATTAACATTTAGAAAGTGTGGTAAGAAAAAAATCTTAACCTAGAATAATATAACTAAGAAAGAGGGGCATATAAAGTCACCTTCAGAAATATCTAAGCAGAGAGAGCTTACCACTAACAGCCCCTGATCAAAAGATAATTTAAAGGATACATTCCAGAAGCTCAGCAAATGATATGATATAGAAGGAAAGAGTAGTAGACTATTTAGCAAAAATGGATAAATCACAACAGATGTTGTCTACAAACAGAAAGCAAGTCATTTGGTTGGTGAAATAATAAAAATAACTAAAATACTAAAGAACAATAGCATGCAATTTAACATTTGGATTGTTATTGTTGGCAGGTGCTGTCAAGTTGAGTCTGACTCATAGCAACCCTATGTACAACAGAATAAAATTCTACCCCACACTGTGCCATGTACACATTTTTTTATGTTTAAGCCCATTGTTGCAGTCACTGTGTCAATCCATATAGTTGAAGGTCTTTCTGTTTTTCATTGACCTGCCATTCTCCCAAACATGCCCTCCTTCAAGGATTGGTCCCTCCTGAAAACATATCCAAAACATGAAAGATGCAGTGTAACTATCCTTCCTTCCAAGTAGCACTGTGATATATTCAATATTTGTCTCCAACACCATAATTCAAAAGCATCAATTCTTCTCTTGTCTCCCTTATTAAATGTCCAGCTTTCACAACTTTATGATGCAACTGGAAATACCATGGGATTAGTCAAGTGCACCTTTGTCTTCAAAGTGACGTTTTTGCTTTTCAGCACTTTAAAGAGGTCTTTTGCAATAGCTTTTCCTGGTGTAATGTGTCTTTAGATTTCTTGAATGTTGCTTCCATGGGTGTTGATTGTAGAACCAAGTAAAGCAAAATCTTGGACAACTTCAAACTTTTCTCATTTATCATGAAGTTGTTTACTAACCCAGTTGTAATGTTGTTTGTTTTGTTGATTTAAGGCACAGTCCATACTGAGGGCTGTATTCTTTGAATTTCCTCAGTAAATATTTCAAATTCTCTTCACTTTCAGAAAGCAGAGTTGTGTCATTTGCATAATGCAGGTTGTTAATGACTCTTCCTCCAATCATGATGTCACTTTCTGCTTCATAAAGTCCAGTTTCTCAGATTATTTGCTCAGTATAGAGATTGAAGAGGCACAGTGAAAAAAAATACAGCCATAATGCACACTTTTCCTGACTTTAAACCAAGCAGTGTTGTGTTCACACAACTGCCTTGTTGTGTTCACATGACTGCCTTCTGGTCCATGTATAGATTCCTCATAAGTACATTTAAGTGTTCTGTTATTCTAAATTTGCACAATGTTATCCATAATTTGTTGTGATCCACACCATCAAATGCTGTCTCAAAATCAATAAAACTTATATACACATCTTTCTGGTATTCTCTGCTTTTGGTCAGTATATATCTGACATCAGCAATGATGTCCCTAGTTGCATACTCTCTTCTGAATCTAGCTTGACTTTCCAGCAATTGCCTGTCAAAATACTGCTGAAGTTACTTTTGAATGATGTTTAGCAAAATTTACTTATACATGATATTAATGATCTTGTTCAAATATTTCCACAATTGATTGGACCCTCTTTCTTGGGAATAGGCAAAAATATGGATGTCTTCCTGTCAGTTGACCAGGTAGCTATTTTCCAAATGTCTTGTCATAAACAAGTGAGCACCTCCAGTGCTGCATCTGTTTGTTGAAACATCGCTATTGGTATTCCATCAATTCCTGGAGGCTTGTGTTTTGCCAGTTCCTTCAAGGCAGCTTCTACTTCATCCTTCATTAACATGGGTTTCTGATCATATGCAACCTCTTGAATTGGTTGGTCATCTACCAATTCCTTTTTGTATAATGACTCTATATATTCTTTCCATTTCTTTTGCATGTTTCCTACATCATTTAATATTTTCCCTATAGAATTCTTCATTATTGCCACCTGAGTCTTGAATTTTTTCTTCAATTCTTTAAGCTTCAAAAAAGCAGAGCATGTTCTTCCCTTTTGGTTTTCTATATCCAGCTCTTTGCCCATGTCATTATATTTGATTTGTCTTCTCAAGCTGTCCTTTAAAATCTGTTTATGTCTTTAACTTTGTCATGTCTTACTTTTACTTTAGCTGGTCAATGTTTAAGGACATTTTCAGAGTCTCTTTAACATGTAATTTGGCCTTTTACTTTTTCCTGTCTCTTAAATAACCTTTTGATCTCTTCATGAATGATGTCTTGGATGTCATGCCACAACTCCTCTAGTCTTCAGTCATGTGTGTCTAACTTATCAAATCTGTTCTTGATATGGTCTGTGAACTCAGATGGGATATACTCAGGGCCATACCTTGCTTCTCATACACTTGTTCTAATTTCTTTTATTTTCAGTTTGAACCTGTATATGAGCAGTTGATGGTCTGCTCCATAAGCAGCACCTGGTCTTGTTCTGACTTCTGATATTGAGCTTTCCCATCATCTCTTTCCACAAATCTAGTCAATTTGGTTCCTGTATGTTCCATCCGGTGAATTCCATGTGTATAATCACCTTTTATGTTCGTGAAAAATATATTTTCAATGAAAAAGTAGGTCTAACAAAATTCTATCATGTGATTTCCAGCATCATTTCTGTCACAAAGGCTGTATTTTCCAACTACTGAGCTGCCTTCTTTTGTTCCAACTTTTGCATTCCAATCAGCAGTAATTATCAGTGCATCCAAATTGCATGTTTGATCAATCTCAGACTGCAGAAGCTGGTAAAAATCTTCCGCTTCTTTATTTGTGGGCTTAGTGGTGGATGTGTGAATTTGAATAGCAGTCATATTAACTGACCTTCTTTGTAGGTACAGTAAAAGCTATAATTTTGATTTTTGAAGAATTAAATATATTTTTAATATTTTTGGGTAAATATATTGAAAATTTCCAAATTTGCAGAGAGAAAAAAATGGAATAAGAAAAAAAATTCAATTAAGTCAAATGAATGGAAAAAAGGAAAAAGAAAGATGTATGTACAGTGTATTATAACGTCAAATATTGTGATTCTTCTTGCTGACATGTACACTTTTATACCTTCTTGGTGTTGAATTTGGTCCTGTAACTTGGCTTGAAATGCTGGTACAGAACCTTCACAGGCTAGGTAAGGGTTTCGCCTCTCGCAGTTCTCTGCCTTGAGACTGGCAGAGGCTGCTCTAATCCTAGAGGGAAGATAATGCTGGATCCAGTAGCACCTGTGCTGGACTCAGCATGGGAGAGAAAACAACCCTTGTTTCATCTGTCTCTGAGAATTTATAGGGGCACTCCTGCTAGAAACGTAATCTAACAGATCCTAACCAATATGAATGAAAGTTCTGTCACTAAATTGGTGGCTAAAGTTGTGTGCCTTTGGGCAAGTCACTTCATCTCTGTGAATATTAATTTCCTCTTGTGCAAAAGAAGGTGCTGTATAGACAGGAAAATCTCCTAAGGACTTAAGAGAAAATTGAAAACAATGAGAAAACATAGTCCAATTTGTGTAAACATAATACTGAAAAAAATTTAAATCATATATATATATATGCATTTATATACACATTGTTGTTGTTGTTGTTAGGTGCCGTCGAGTCTGTATCCAACTCATAGTGACCCTCATAGGGTTTTCAATGGCTGACTGTTTCGGGATTGCCTTGGGAGTGGAATGCCAGGCCCTTCTCCCATTTTTGCGGTGCTGGGAATTGAACTTGGGGCCTCAGAGACTGAAGCGCAGCGCTCTACCCACTGAGCTAAATCCCAGCCCTTATATACACATACCTATTTATAAATGCAGAAGAAAAGGTACAGAGGAATACAAATTAACTTCTCAGCAGTGGTTATTACTACAAGGAGAATGAAATGAGGTGAGAGGTAAAGAAGTATTTAATTTTAAATTTTATTAAATTTCATTTTATTTTTATTATAGTTATTTGAACTTTTGACAGTTGTATATTTACTACCTGAACTGTTTGTAATTGATTTATATATATGTTCAAGCATAATTTCAGTAAAAAATGCAATAAAATGAATGATGGTAAAAAAAATGATCCATGAGCTAAAAGGAGAGAGGAGAGCGGAGAGGGGAGGGGAGGAGTGGGAGAGAGAGAGAGAGAAGGGGGGGGGGAGGGAGAGAGAGAGAGAGAGAGAGAGAGAGAGACAGAGAGAGAGAGATTGATTTCAGGAGATAGGTTTGAACTAGAGACCAAACCAACAAGTAAGCCATTAATGTTAAGATTCTGTTGTGTAGAGTGGAAATGTTTACTTTAAAAGAAGTTCAAATATAGCCTTTTTCTTGCCTGTGTGTGCCATCAATTACAAATGCACAAAAACATTTTGTGTCTGACATGCTTCTGAAGGCACAAATTCTAATAGGAACTGTGGCTACTTCTCATACTGTTTCTGCAAATTTTGGGGAAAACCCTGATGGTTTCCAAGATAGAAAACTGAATTTTCAGGGATGGATGGTGGACATGCTATCCTTGAGAAATATCAAACCAAAGAATATGTACCTTTATTTCATAAGACAGCATTATAATCGAGAAACATTTTGAATTTAGTACAAATCCACAAAAAGATCATCGGAGTAGGTCTGTGCTAAGAATATCACAATTAATTCAATATATTTTAGGTGAGTGTCCATTATAGTTCAGTATAGTTCTTGAAATTACAGAAATGATTAAGATTGGTTACCTTCTCCTAAAAAATCTATAGTTTCAGAGGAAAAGCCTGCCTCATAACCAAATAGTTATAGACAATAATTTGATTCATGTTCAACTTTAAAAATTTAAGTGGTGCTTGAAATAAAAACATAAAGATAATCTAAGGGGAAGTCTTGCCTTTAGTTATTTTCATGAACAAAATTAATTAATTTTGCCCCTAAGTATTTTATACCTGATATAAATAAGAATTGAATGCCTAATTTGGAGATATTTGTCTTATTATTTTTTCAATGATATTTTTCCAAAAGACAATTTAAGAAAAACAGTTTTACTGTGATTAGCTGCATTACCTCTTTTATATATTTTTCTCTTTTGTATTTTCTTTTTGGTAGTAGGGATCAAACCCAGGGCCTTGTGTACACCAGGCAGCCTGAGCTGTTTAATTCTTGATAGTCATTTCTTCCCAAAGCGTTTCAAACTTGTGGGTTAAAAATAGTTACTCAGAAGTATTTTTATGAAATTGAAGGAAAAATGCTTCAATGAGCATAGCTTTCAGATAAGTTTTCTAAACATGAACATTGATCAAAGCCCTTTAAAATGTTGATAAATTGGGTAGATTGCTAGGCCTTGAATACTGATAACTTGAGTTTGTTTGATGATTGACAGAAGTAGAAGAAATCAGGCATTGGGAATTTTCACATATTACATGGTGTAAGGGGAAGAGACGTGGACTAAGAACTGAGAGAGGTTAGTAACTGCCACATATTAGCTGTATGTCTGCAGAAGTCCTTTAACAATGTTAAACCTCATAAATGCGATGAGGAATTTATCAATTGAGATCCTGCAAAAACAAAAGTCACAATCAGATGAATTATTTTTGAGGTATGATAAGGGTTGAGGGGGCTGTGATTTAGCTCAGTTGGTAGAGCCCTGCTCTGCAGTCTCTGAGGTCCTGAGTTCGATTCCCAGCAACACAAAAATGGGAGAAGGACATGGCAATCCACTCCCAAGGCAATCCCTAAGCAATCAGCCATTGAAAACCCTATAAGGGTCACTATGAGTCAGACACAACTCTACAGCACCTAAAACAACAACAAGGGTTAAGGGAATCAACAACAGGTATGGATACATCAAGGGCCTAAATACCACAGAAGCTGTTACCACGGTCGACTTACACATACAAGCCTAAAAAGCATCTCTGGAGCCTATAGGAGAAGGAGCTGTGGAAAAGGAGTCCCTATCCAGAAGGAAACAGTCCCCATCTGGGGCTGAGCTCACAGAAGGACACGACTGCTGCAGGAAATGTACTGACAGAGAAAGAGCTGGAGAAGGATCCTCCCTTTGCTTTCTGATTTCCTGACCATTAGGGCCATTGGCTGAATCTGACTAGGGTCCAGAGAGAGAGAGAGAGAGGAGCTCTGTCTCCTCTCTGTGATGTAGGCTGTAGAGTTCATCCCTCTGGGCCGCAGAGAACTGAAGGGTAAGAAGGAATGTTCTGGGAGAGGTTTATACAGAACATCTGGAGAGGGATATTGGTATATACTATTCTTGACTGGTTTAAATTTTGAGTGAAAATTTGTATGTTAAATTTCTTTATAAACCATAGTAGCTCTAGCAAAGTCATATGTGACTATAATATATTTAACCAGCCTAGCGGGCTAGCGCCCACTCAGTTAGTAGAGTGCTCTGCCCTCTCTGAGGCCCTGAGTTCAATCCCCAGCACTGCAAAAATGGGAGAAAGACCTGGAAACCCAATCCCGAAACAATCACCAATCAGCCGTTGAAAACACTATGAATAGCAGAGAAGCACTAACATGGTTCCAGGCATGGCACAGTATTGGGGAGTGTACAACCAGCTTATAAACCCCTCCACTATCATTAAAGAATAGGTGGATGGGCTGCCCTTGTATTTTCCACAGACTGAATGTTATAATGTTATATCCTTTTCCCACTTTTTCTCTTCTTCAGGGCTGCTCTTGAGACTTAGTTTGAAAACATTTTATCTGGATAAAAATATTGAACAAGGGAGGGAACAGCTTATATTGTGAATTGTGCCAACATCCCCACCATAATTCCAACCCCCAAATAACTCTAATTGTAAATAGATATTATCATGAAATATTTATCATCAGTTATATTGCTGTTTCTTTCTCTAATACCTCCTGAAAGTACATTTCACAATGAAATAATCTTATGATATGTTATCTATTTATCATCATCTTGTTGTTGTTGTTGTTGTTAGGTGCCATCGAGTTGGTATCCGACTCATAGCGACCCTCTGTACAACAGGGGAAACACTATTTTCAGTGCTTCTCTGCTGTTCATAGGGTTTTCAATGGCAGATTGATTTTTGGGAGGGGGTTGCCAGGTCCTTCTCCCAATCATCATCTTAGTTGTGTTATAAATTTTACTCAGCTTAATAAAGGTTTATATATTTTTAAAAGTAAATGGAGTGATGGTGTGGGGAAAAATATTACTACTACAGAAAAGCTCTTAATGTTGGAACTTTCTCATGTCAATAACTGACACTCCCTATTGCTTTTCTGCCAGATGTGCCATGGCAAACCTGCTGGGCACTTGCTTGAGCCCTGATTAGTGTTTACTCCCATCACAGCTATTTCCCAGGCTGTTGTGTAAGTAACTTTGAGACCTAGTACATAATAGCACATTTATTGTTTCTTTTCAGCACTGGGAGATTGACCCCAGGCTCTCATGCATGCTAGGCAAGTGCTCTAGCACTGAGCTGTGCCCCAGCCCCTTTTTAATTTTTTTTTTTATATTGAGACAATGTCTCACTAAATTGCACAGGCCGCCTCTGGCCTTGAGTTCCCAATCCTCTTGCTTCCACCTCCCTAGTTGCTTGGATTACAGATGTGCACCACCATGCCTAGCAGCACAGTGACTGTTGTACAAAGACTAAGTGAGTCAAGAAGCTATCCTATTCTATGCTGGCAAAAGAATGAGAGCTACCATTTTATTTATATTTCCAAAACATGATTTTGAATGACCAAATGTAGTAAAAATATAAAATTACTGTACTTTATGGCAAACCTTTCCCATTTTTGCTCTCTCCCCCAAACCACACTCATAGACTTAAGCTTTTGGACTTTAATCTGTGACTTGAATGTCTCCCTTATGTTCTCCACTAGATTTCTAGAATCTTGATTTGGATGTTGCACTCAAATTTTATATATATACATATACATATATACATATATATGTATGTATATATATTTTTCCCAATTAATGGTGGCTTAAAAATTATTATCTCAAATAATAAGAAATTCAGGAGAAAGTGATCCCAAGGCTGGTTCAATAATGCAATAAAATTGTTAGAGAACCATGTGTTTTCCATTTTCCCACTTTTCCATTTGTATGGGTAATAGCTCTCTTCATATTCACAGATGGCAACAGCAGCTTTCAGGGAAGAAATTGAAAAAGTCTCCTCATTTCTCTTTTTATCAGGAAAAGAATCTTATTGTATAAGCTTCCAGTAGGTTTTTTCTTATAGAACATTGGCTAAAACTGGGGGTCAAATGATCATTGTTGTCTTAGTCATTGGAAAATGGGCTTGGGATTTCTGTGATTGACTGAGATGAATTGATTTGCCTGGGATTACCCATTACCATGAGAACAGACTCAAGATTTCTAGACAAAATAAATGTAAGGAAGATAGGGACAATCAGTGTTGAATAGACATGCGGATATAAAACACAAGCACTTTTGCTATGTTTGCTGCCCTATGGCTTTTCATTGCCCTAATTTCTTTTTTATGAATTTTGCCTCATTCTATTCTCTGGCCACATAGAACTAGCTCTCTCTTCCTATCAATGTAGGCTTTAACTTGGCAGGACCCATCTGCTTCTGTTAGTGATTCTGAATATAAATTCTTAGGCCAGCATGTAGAGAGGACAGTTGGTGGCTGAAGAAGCACAGTAAGAGTTAGAAGTGCCTTGTGTTCCCCCAGGTAATACCACTGAGTTCACTGCTTTGGTAGATGCTGAAGCCTCCCTCCCCTCCTGCACTGCAATTCCTATATTTATCTCCTATATTATGTTGTTGTTAGGGACCATCAAGTTGGGTCCCACACATAGCAACCCTTTGTTCAATAGAATGAAACATTCCTCAACACTGTGCTATATCTGGCACTATGCCAATGGTTCTCTGCTATTCATAGGATTTTTGATGGCTGATTGTTTCAGGATTGTTTTGGGAGTGGGCTGTCATTTTTGCAGTGCTGGGAATCAAACCCAGGACCTTACAGCACACAGAATAAGCATTCTATCAACTGAGCTAACCCCCAGACTTCTCTTATAGAGACTGAAAAGGGAACTTTTCACTTCTTTGTGGCTAGGGGTGGTCACGAGAGAAATTTCTGGTAAGGAAACATAAGCCCAATACCATTTGCATGCCTATGGTTACTTACATTTGGTATTCAGCGTACATACTTAGTGAAAGCCGTTTGGAGTAAGATATTTATTCATTAAAGAGCTATTTTCTTTGTCTGGAGAGTAAATTCACTGTCTTGACTTACTGATGCATTACTTTTATAGATCAATAATCAGGTTATAGCACAGTAAAATCATGTTTATACTTGCTTTATTAATATTAGCATAATAAAATAGACTTTTTAATTTATAGAGTGTTTTGTAAGTGGCATGATGTAAGCTTTGTGTTGTTTTCGTCCAGAAGAGGTGATGTAAAAGTTCAGGGTAAGCTACACTTACATTTCATCTCAGTTTTCCTGGGGCCCAACAACACACACACACACACACACACACACACACACACACACACACTGCACAATGTGGTTCAGGTAGATCATGGCATTGGAGTACTTTGCTTATCTTTATAAAAGTTAACGACCTGTTGTGAGAGTTGGTCAGACTTTACCATCATTCCAGAGAGCATCCCATCCTATCCCAGAGAGCAACAGAATACTGTTCATTCCTAACAGATTTGCGTCTACAGGGCCACTGCACACACTTTTCATCATTGCTTGACTCTTTGCTGTCTGTCAACCTTTCTTGGAAACCAGGTGGCAAGTGAAAACCCAGATACTGGTGTAACACCAAATTTAACAAATTCCTAACTTACCCTTCTAAAACCCTGGTTCCTTGAGGAGAAGTATTAGCTTACTTAAGGTGCCCTTGCTTGCTTTTCACTTGTTGCTTTGTGAAGACCTTAAGTTCTTTCATGGCCTGCCTCCCATACCAACTCTCCATACATGAATAGAACCTTGCCCTAACTTAGAGCTGCCTGAGGTGGGCCTCAGCATCCTATGAGTCCTTTTCTGAGGCTCGATGATTGACACTACTGGCTATCATAATCTCTCCCAGAATTTTGCCTGCCTGCCACATGCATTCAGAGTGCTTAACAGTTTTCTGGATTTATAGTTGCTATGCCAAATTCCTAGACTGCTTCTGAAGCAGTAAACATGACTTTTACCTTTAAAACAAGTCAGGGTTAATCTTTAGAAGCGTCATCTTCTTCTGGCCCCAGGTAAATGAATAATCAGGTATCTGGCCAACTTTCTCCCTTCTCTATGCATTCTGAACCTCTCCCCACCTGACTTTGACTGGAACATGGCACTAATGTCCCCAGATAATCAACAGATTGCCAAACAGGGTTGGGGCATCAATTTCCTTGTTGATCTTTTTTGTTTTAAGTTGGTATGCATATAAAAGGCAAAGAAATGCATTGGGTTAACTATGGGCCTTTTAGTAAGAAACATTGCCTTTTCTCATAGAAATTGTTAAAAATCACAAGGGAAAAAACACAAAGAAAGAAAAGACAACCTTCACAGGAAAAATGTCTTAAAGTGCAGACATAGCCTAAACACTAACCAAACTTATTTTATTCCATCATCAATCACTAGATATGTGCTTTATATGTTGTTAGATGCTGAGAACTTGGGTCAGACTCATAGTGATCCTATGTACAAGACAATGAAACACTCCCCGATATTGTGCCATGCTCAGCACTGTGTCAGTGCTTCTCTGCTATTTATAGGGTTTTCAATGGCAAATATTTTCAGGACTGTTTCAAGAGTGGGTTGTCAGTTCCTTCCGTTTTTGTGACACTGAGGATCAAATCTTGGGCACTCAGAAAGTGCAGCACAGCACTTTACCAATTGAGCTAAACCCTAGACCATGCACTTTATATAGGATTAAAATAATGAACAGTGACACACATCAAACTTCTGAGCACAGAATTAGATTATAATTATAATCTAAAAGATTATAGTTTCTGGGTGAAACTAATTAGTGACTTTCTTAGCACAGTGCTAGTTTATCCATCAGTGTGAATCTATTTCATTAGGACCTTATTATTCCAACCAAATAACTTCTATTTTTAAATTTATTATTATTATTGTTATTATTGTAGTAGTAGTAGTAGTAGTAGTAGTAGTAGTAGTTGTTGTTGTTATTATTATTATTATTATTATTATTATTATTATTAATTATATCTGGGCTATCAGCTTAGGGCCTCATGTGTGCTTTGCAAGGGCTCTACTACTGAACTACATCCCCAGACTATTTATTTTTATTTTTATTTTTATCTTGAGACAGGGACTCACTAAACTACTGAGGCTGCCTCTGGCCTTGAACCTGTAATCCTCCTGCTTTTGCTTCCCAAGTAACTGGGATTACAGGTGTAAGCCATCACATGTGGCTAAAATAACTCTTCAAATAGATCTTCTGATTAATTACAAAGTGGCCAATACCCACTCCCCATAAAAACTAGACTTACCATCTGCTCTTCATCAGCTTTCTTGGCTTTGCCTAGTTGATATATGGTTTCTAAGGATGGAGTTGGTATCCAATTTCCCCTTGCTTTCTATTTCCTGTTAGCTCTTTTCAATTATGTTTGTGTGATAGCCACAAGGTCTTCTAGTAGGATCTAGTCACAGTCAGGTGTATGTTGTCTAATGCTGAGCAGAAAGAAGAGAAAGAGCTCTATAAGTCACAAAAGACAGTCTTGGAATCTTTCTTTTATTTATAGAAAACAGCTAGGCCTAAAACTCTTAATTATTTGGATAAACATACCTGACCCTTTTCCAATTGTATCTAGATAAAAGAATGTTTTCTTACCTTTGTGGACAATAAATAATTGGAAATTATGTGAAGGTGATATCTGTTGATTTTATTCTCCTAAATACCTTAATACCTGGTCTAATTAAGCCTGGAGTGTTAACCAAACACATACATTATTTATAAAAGAGCTTCATGATTTTTCTCACCTGTAATTAGGTAAAGTGGCTACTTTTTGTTTGCTTTGCTTTCCTTTTCTATATCTTTCCACTTCCTCTTTTCTTTCCTTTTCCACCTCCCTCCTTTTCTTTCTTCCCTTCCTTCTTTTTCTTCTTCCAGTTTTAAGATAGAACATATTAACAGGTGTCATTGAAAGCATCATATTAAGCACTTTTCACAATACTAATGAATTTCTCTATTCCAACTTTTTTGTTGTTATTAAGTGCCATTGAATCAGGTCCAACCCATAGCAACCCTCATAGGGTTTTCAATGGCTGATGATTTCGGGATTGTTTCAGGAATGCGCTGACAAATCCTTCTCCAATTTTTGGAGTGCTGGGGATTGAAACCAAGGCCTCAGAGAGTGAGGAGTGACACTCTACCAACTGTGCTAAAAACACCACCTAGGAACCAATTGCTTTAGTCATAACAAAATCTTTTTAAAAAACCAGGCATGGTGGCACACACCAGTAATCTCAGCACTTGGGAGGCTGTGGCAAGGAGTATTGAGAGTTTGAGGTCAGTATGGGCTACATAGTGAGTTTGAGGGCAGTTAGGGAATCAGCAAGACTCTTTTCTCTAAAGTACAACAAGAAGTTCTTTGTAGAAGTCTAGGATATATATTCGGGGAATATTGTGTTCAAGTAGAGGAAAGATTCATAACCCTCAGTATTTTTGTTTACATTAGTGATATGTACTTCTGTACAAAATACAAAAATAAAAATTTCTCATAATTATGGCATATTCCTGCTATTTATAACTCATTGTGCTTCTTTATCTCTATCTCTAGAGATTACAGTGAATTACTTATTTCCAGTCTCTAACCTGATATTAAAATGGAAGCACTTCTCTCTGTTTTTAAATATTCTATAGACTTCATGGTTAAAGATTGCTCTGATACTTTTCAACTTGAGTTTGGGGCACTTTACTTAACTGTTTTCCTCTAAATTACTCCTAATGTTTCTTTTATTAATTCAGTATTACAAATAATGCTACACTAGCCATAATTTTACATTAATAATTTTATACAATTTTACATCAATTTTAATTGAATTTACTTGGATATTCTCAGTAAAAAATTACTCATGGAAAATATAAACAACATGATATTATATGATGTATTTGTTGAATTTTTCAATAAGTCTTTTATACCTATTTATAATCTTTCAATTACTATCTCACAATGTATATTGTCATGTCCTCCAGTATTATTAGAAATTTCTTGTTTATAATTATCCTTTCTCAAGATGTAATGATAAATCATCAAAGACATCTATTATCATAGATTATCCAAAGTATTCATCAAATTTTCAGTGGGTTTCATGTCACCAATGATAGTCAAATGAGATATAGCATTCTTTTTAGGGCTATTGTTGTTATATTATAATAAATTTTAGAAACTGTATCTTGTGGAACTAAAAGCTATCATAATGATGAAGAAAGAATGAACAGAAAATGAAGTTTCTTTGCTTCAATATATATTAAATTCTCTTATATGAAAGGTTACTATTCTATTTTCAACTTGAAACCAAGTCAGAAAGTTAGCCTGCTGAACAAATAGCCTAACTAACCTCTGCCCTCCTTTTTGGAAAATGGAATTTTCGTCAATTTCCAGTTGTCCATATTATAGTTTATTGTACACTAACTAGGAATACACAGAGTCATTATACCAAAAAAAAATTGTTGGATGACCAATCATTTCAAGAGTTTGCATATGACCAGGAACCAATGGTATGCAAAGTAGTGGAAGCTGCTTTGAAGGAATTGGAGAAACAAAAGGCTCCAGGAATTGATGGAATATAAATAGAGATGTTTCAACATACAGATGTAGTACTGGAGGTTCACACTAGTTTATGCCAAGAGATTTGGAAAATAGCTACCTGGTCAACTGACTAGAAGATGTCCATATTTGTGCTTATTCTCAAGAAAGGGGTGCAACCAAATGGGGAAAATATTGAACAATATCATTAATATCATATGGAATCAAAATTTTGCTAAAGATCATTTAAAAGTGACTATAGCAGTATATAGACAGGGAACTGCCAGAAAATCAAGCCAGACTTAGAAAAGGGCATGGAACCAGGGACATCATTACTGATGTCAGGATATTAGCCAAAAGCAAACAATAGCAGCGGGATGTCTATCTATGTTTTACTGACTATGCAAAGACATTTGAGTGTGTGGATCATAAGAAATTATGGATAACACTGTGAAGAATGGGAATAAAAGATCATTTAATTTTATTCATGAGGAATCTGTACATGGACCAGGAGACAGTTTTTCTAACAGAACAAGAAAACACTGCCTGGTTTAAAGTCGATAAATGTGTGTGTAGGGCCACTATACCACTTCAATCTCTTTGCTGAACAAATAATCTAAGTGGGATTTTATGAAGAAGAATGTGGCATCATGATTGGAGGAAGACTCATTAGCAACCTGTATTATGCAGATGACACAACTCTGCTTGCTGAAAGTGAAGAGGATATGAAACATTTACTGATGAAGATCAAAGAACACAGCCTTCAGTATGGATTACTCCTCAACATCAACAAAACAAAAATCTTTACAACTAGGTCAGTAAGCAACTTCATGATACATAGAGAAAAGATTGCAGTTGTCCAAGATTTTGCTTTACTTGGTTCTATAATTAATACCCATGGAAGCAGCAGCCAAGAAATCAAAAGATGCATTGCATTGGGAAAAGCTAGTGCAAAAGACTTCTTTTGAAGTGTTGAAAAGTAGAGAAGTGACATTGAAGACCAAGGTGCCTCATGCCATGGTATTTTCAGTTGCATCACATGGTTGTGAAAGCAGGATATTGAATAAGGGGGACAGGAGAAGAATTGATGCTTTTTAATTATGGTGCTGGAGATGAATAGTGAATATATCATGGACTGTGTAAAGAACTAATAGATTCTTCCTAGGAGAAGTACAACCAGAGTGCTCCTTAGAAGTAGGGATGGCTAGGCTGCAACTTACATATTTTGGACATGTATTCAGGAGGGCCCAATCCCTGGAGAAGGACATCATATTTGAGAGATTGGAAGGTCAATGAAAAAAGGAAAACCCTCAACTAGACGGGTTGACACAGTATCTGAAAACAATGGGCTTGAACAGAAGTAAGGCTGTGTGGCTGGCACAGAATCTGGGAGTGTTTCATTCTGTTATACATGGAGTCCCTATGAGTTGGACCCTACTCCACAACACCTAACAACAAGCACTTTAGGGCTAGTTTTATCAGATTTTTTCAATGAATTTGAACATGAAATAGAAACAATTATACAAAAGTTAAATAGAAATAAATTTATATCCTTGGGTCATTTCTTATAACATCTGTGATTGCCATTTCAATGGAATGGTGCAAATAATGAACCTTTGCTTTCTGGCACCCAGAACTGGCCTGCAAGGTCTCCAGATGCTCACCTACTCCTTCCATTACTAAGTAGGCAGCTATGAAGTTGTCTGTGGACCAAAGATGGAAAATCTCCAAATCAGTTTTAAACTTTTAAGTGCAGTCTGCCTGGTATACTGGTTTGTCTTAAGGACCTCCTCTGTGATGGTGCTTGAAAAAAACAAAAGGGAGGAAAAAAATAAAAGTTCCTCTGGTCAATTGAAACAAAACTAATATAGTAAATGCTTTTAGTGCTACAGAATTTTTCACTTGAGATGTTTGGATCCTTTAGTGAATCTCATTGAATACTATCCTATTCATTTGAATGAATGAGTTTAGCTAACATGATCACAAATTTTAGGTTATTTGTTTTTTATAGCTGCCAACCAGTGCTCTCATCCCCTAGGATCTTTCTTTTCTCTTCAGATTTATAAACAAAGACCATTCTCTTATAGTTTCTGGACCTTTAATCTGACTGTTTGCTCCTTTCAAATTATGAGGTATTCTGGGGAAACTCAGATATTATGTCTCTTGAAACATAAAGAGAATACCATAGAGAGGTTTCTTTCTTATTCCTGCCTTTCCATTATTTGTTGAACACAGAATTAATACTGGTGACATTCCTTTCATTTTTCTCCTTTCTTACAAATGCACCTAACCTCTTGTTTTTCTTACTTATTTTCCTACCTGTTAATGATGATTCTGTTAGCATCTTCTAAGAATTAAAAGTTTTTTCCCTCTTGACATAGAGTAGGAATGTTTTTGTCTCTGGTGTTCTATGATGCTATTATAATTTATATTTAAACTGGTTACTTATTTTATGTGTGCTAGAGACATAGTATCCTTATTCCTTCATCCCTCCATGTACTCAAATGGGGACAATAATGCCTTTGGCTTATGAAAAATAATATAATCTTGATCTTTGATCACAAATTCATTTTTCATGGAAGGCTCCAAAGGTCTATCATCATCGTGTGGGTAGTTATGTTGGATTATCCTTTATGAAAGATAATCACTGTAACTCTCCATGGACAACTTCGTTTGGCTCCATTTCCTTCTGCTACCTAACTTCAACACATTTTTTCTTTTACCCAGAAAACTTTATGATTTATATCACTTTCTATAAAATGAATTTCATTATTTGAGGCATGCTTAGTAAATATATTACAAAAATAGCTTTTATTTATCTAACATACTACATTTCCATAATCAAAGGAGTAGATTATTTGTAGGTATTTGGTATTTCCTTACAACTACTGGAGGAATTTTAAAGACTTTTTCTGACACCACACAAACCATAGATTTCTTAAGCTGTGGAAATGAAATTGATCTTTGTAACATTTTTCTGTGGGGATAGGGATGAGTTTCTGGTACTATAGCAATTCTTATTCTCAAATATTTATCAGTCATCCTTTTCCAGATGCAAGAAACAATACTGGACACCAGGGAGAAAACAAAGTGTACTGAAGACTCTATATATGCTGTTAAGTCCCATCAAGTCATGTTTGACTCATAGTGAGCCTGTGTATAAAAGAATGAAACACTACCATACACTGCCATGCACACAATCTTTTTATGTTTGAGCCAATTATTGTAGCCACCATATTTCTTCTCACATTGAGTCATGCCACATCAGCAAATGGAGGTCCCAGGGGCTTTATTCCATTCCTGTCATTAAGGTCAACACTTTTTTGAGGGGGCAACTCTTCCTCAATCTTTTCTTGAGCATCTCCCAGCCTCTTCCTTCTTCTTCTTTTCAATTCTGGCACTTGAACCTTAGACATCCACCACTAAGCTTCACCTCTAACCCCATTTTTTATTCTTTTCATTTTGAGGAAGAGTCTCATAAGTTGTTCAGGTTGCCTCTCGCTTTGAATCTGCAATCCTCATGTCTCAGTCTCGTGAGTCTCTGGGATTACAGGTGTACACCACACATCTGGCTTTAGTATGTCTATTCTAATTTCCATAGGAAATGTGACTCCTTGTCCATTCTTATAGGTACTTAGATAGAGTGATTTCGAGGGAAAAAATCTTAACGTGACTCAATAATTATGCTATGTTGTTGTTGTTGTTGTTAGGTGCCATCCAATCATTATCCAACTCAGAGTGACCCTGCCTACAACAGGCAAAACACTATTGTCAGTGCTTCTCTGCTGTTCATAGGGTTTTCAATGGTGGATTGATTTTTGGGAGTGGGTCGCTGAGTCCATCTCCCAAGCCTACAGCACCTGGTGTTCCCAGGTATTCTCCCATCCAAGTACTAACTAGGCCTGACCCTGCTTAGCTTCCAAGATCTGATGGAATCAAATGCCACAGGGCTATAGCTGCAGGCAATTATTCTATATAAAGATAAAAAACATGAGAATCACCTAAACTCATCCTTTCGTGTTACAAATATTGTTGTTAGGTGCCATTGAGTTTCTACCTCACTGCTATAATCTAAATGTTTGTATCCTCTAAAACTCACATTTTGAAACATAATCACAAATGTGGTGGTATGAGAATGTGAGGCCTGTGGGAGTTGATTAGGTCATGAAAGCTCTGCATTAGTCCCTTATAAAAGGGATAACTATAGTTTCCTTATGAAAAGAGACTCCAGAGATGTGGCTTATCCTTTCTTCCATATGAGAACATATCTAGAAAGTACTATGAAAGCCCTCATCAAACACTAAATCTGCTAACACCTTGATTTTGGATTTCCCAGATTTCAGAACCATGAGAAATAAAATTTTGTCATTTTTAAACCATCTATATTATGGCTTAACAACAACAACAACAACATATTATGGTAGTTTGATAGCCTGAGTAGACTAAAATATCTATTACTATGGTAATATACATTCCAGGAAGCAGTTCACATCATCCTTCCATCCAAATGTAGCTACTGTGCCATATATTTGTAATACCAGTGACTCAAGAGGCTGAGGCAGAAGAATTTCACGTTTGAGGTCACAGGCAGAATGAGAAACTGATTGAGACTCTGTCTCAAAATAAAAAATAAAAATTAAGTGGTGAAAGTATTTGCCTAGTATGCATAAGGTGCCCTGGGTTCAATCTCCTGGCACCGCAAACAACAGCAGCAACAAAAATGTTTATCGTCAGATCCTATTTATGTATTAGACATAAATGATAACAAAAACAAAGTCCCTGATTTCAGACAGTGATTGCTACAGTGAATGTAGTTTCTAAATTAAAAAATAAATTGACTAAGCAAATTCAGATGGTGGTAAGTATTCTGGAAAAAACAAAAGGGAACCGCATAGTGAAGAGTTCTTGGACTCAGGCCAACTCTAGGTAGTCAGAGAAGAACTAACTGAAAGGTGACATAGGAGGATAAACCTGGATGACCTTCTGTAAGAAGAGTATTCCAAGTGTAGAGAAGAGTCAGTGAAAACTGCAAACAGGTAACAAATATAAAGTATGCAAAAGAGAGGAAGAAGGTCAGTGTGGAATCAGCAGCATGAGATGAAGGCAGAGGAATGGATGGGGGCTAATCGTAGGGCTTTTCCAGGTGCAATGGAAAACAATTAGTGGATTAAACCAAGAGGGTGAGGTGATCTGGCTTGCATTTTTAAAGATAGCTTTGATGCTGAGTTGAAAATGGACGGTAGCAAGCAGAAGTAGAAGCATATAAACCATTTAGGAGCTATAGATTGTGATGCTGAAGCTACATTTGTCACAGTAAAGATGGTGAAGAAGGGTGCAATATAGGTATGTTTTGGCAGAATTTGTGGAGGTTTTATGGGATATGTGGAGATACAGGGATGGGGAATGATTGGAAATGAGTGCTATTTCTAGAATTTGATTGTAGAAAACTTGTGGATAGTGGTACCATTTAAGAAGAGAGAAAGCCTTGGGGATAAAGGCTTCACTGAAAAAATCAAGGATTTTGTTGAGGCACATGTGTGTGAGATACCTATTATATTTCCACATAGAGATATCAAGTGGGCAACTTATGAGCATATGAGCCTTGTGGTTTGGGCCTTCAATGTTCCCCAAAGTCTTACGTACTGAAGACTTGCTCGCTGGCATGAGATGGTAAAACATTTAGAAGGTTGTGTCTTGTAGAAGGAAGTAAGGTCGCTGAAGGCATATCTTTTAAAGGGACACTGGGATGATGGCTTCTTCTCTTGTCTCTGTGCTTCTTGGCCATGATGATGTGAAAAAAGATTGTTCTACCATACACTCCTCACCATGATGTTCTGCCTTGTAATGGAGTGAACCCTTGAAGCTATAAGCCAAAGTAAACTTTTGCTTCTTTAGGCTGACTTTCTTCAAGTATTTTGATGCAGCAATGGAAATAAGACTAACAGAAGCCTGGAGATGTGTGGAAAGATTGAAGCAGTGGGTACTAGAATGAACCCTCAGGGACACAGGATAGATGCAGAGATGAGAAAAGTCAAATGTCAAGCCTGAAGAGGTAAGGTGGAGAGTGAGAGCTAACCAGCCTTTCAGAGTTGAAAAAGGAAAATGAAAAGGAGACAGATAAGACATAACTAGAAAAGAGGAAATGTAAATTCTTAATAGGGAGACATAAGCACAGAGCCTTAATATTTTTCTTTAACTTACATAATAAATTTCTATTTTGGTTTGTGTTATTGACATTTTGATCTAAAGTATTTTCTAAATAGCACTTTTAATTTAACTATTAAATACTTCCACTTTATTAAGGGCTGATTATTTCCTTCCAATATTTCATATGATGAAGTCCTAACCCCTAGTAACAGAGTGTGTGACTATATTTTGAGATGGGGTCTTAAAGAGGCAATTACATTAAAATGGGGTCACTAGGGTGGGTCCTAATCTAAAATGTCTGTTGTCTTCATATGAAGAAGAGATAGGATGCAGACCTGCATGTGTACAGAAGCATGGCCTAGTGAGGAGATTGCCATGTGCAAGCCAAGGAATGAGGCCTCAGGGGGAACCAAGCCTGCAAACATCTGGATCTTGGCTTTTCAGTATCTAGAAGTGGGATAACAAATTTCTGTTATGTAAGTCATCTGTCTTTGGTATTTGTTATGGAAGTATAGCAAACTAATATACATTTTTTCTTACTACATTTTTCTTCAGCATCTGAAATTAATTATTCATTTAAAAATGTTATATTTCATTAGGTCAGATATAAATTGAGCTAGAGTAAAAGAGCCCCAAAATAACAAAAGCAAAGTAGGAGTTTCTTTTCTTGCACTTAAAATTCTGAGTGTAAGTCCAGAAGTAGGGTTGTCACTCAATGGCATCAGGTACCCATGTTGACAATAACATTTTTTCTGCCATCTTTGGCATTTTGCTTTATTCACATGGTCCAAAATATCTCACCTCCATGTCTTCATTTCAGAGGAAGATGGGGCATAATCTGCTCAATAAGGAATACTTAAAAATTGCACACATTACTGGCCCCAACATACCTTGAGTAGGTCTTAGTCACGTAGCCAAGCTTAAAGAGAAGGTGAGACCAACTTAATGAGACTAACTAAAGGGTGGAGATTCTCATACTGCAGAGTAGAGAGAAATTGTCTTCCAAAATGGTTTTATACATGCTGTTGTTGTTAGGTGCTATTAAGTCCAGTCCAACTCATAGTATCCCTCATAGGGTTTTCAATGGCTGATTGTTTCACGATTGCTTCAGTTGTGGATTCACAAGTGCTTCTCCTATTTTTGTGGTGCTAGGGATCCAATCCAGAGCCTCAGGAAGTGCAGAGCAGTACTCTACCAACTGAGCTAAAACCCAGCCCTTTATACAAAGTAAGTGCTCAAAATATAGCTTAGTCTATCACTTTGATTTTATCTTATTACCATTTTTAATTATTCTATAAAATTTTAGAAAGCTTCTGTTTCCTAAAATTATTCGTCCTACAGTTTGTATTTGTCCTTTTGTATTTACCCAATCATGATGTATTAGAAATTAAAAGGATTTTTACTATTTCTTGATTTTTCTCATTTGTAAAATTAAAAGACTTGATTGTTATTTTTGCTAGGTACCATGGACTTGGGTCCAACTCATAGCTACCTTCTGTACAACAGAACGAAACACTCCCTGATTCTGTGAAGGCACACAATCTGTTTTATGTTTAAGCCCATTGTTGTAGACACTGTTTCAATCCATCTAGTAGAGGGTTTTCTTTTTTATGTTTACCTGCCACTCTCCCAAACACGATATCATTCTTCAGGGATTGGGCACTCCTGAATACATGTCCAAAATATGTAAGATGTAGTCTGGTGATCATAGCTTCCAAGGAGTACTCTAGGTTTCTAAGGAGTCACAATCCATACTGAAGGCTGTGTTCTTTGATCTTCATCGTAAATGTTTCAAATACTCTTCACTTTCAGCAAGCAGAGTTGTGTCATCTGCAGTTTGCTAATGAGTCTTCCTCCAACCTTGATGCCATATTCTTCATCAAAAAATCTAGCTTCTTGGATTATTTGCTCAGTATGGAGATTGAAGAGGTACCGTGAAAGGGTACAATGCTGACGCACACCAGTTTTTGACTTTAAATCAGACTTGATTAGAAAAATCTTATGTGTCCTTCAAGATAAAATTTCTGTGTACCTACATTATATAACTAACTACAGCTGTACCACCCTGGCATCCGATCTGATCAGATCCCAGAAGCTTAGCACAGTCAGGCCTGGTTAATCCTTGGAGGGGAGACCTACTGGGAATGTCAGGTACTGTATGCTTAGGAGGATTGGCATTCTACTCCTGAAAGTCAGCCATCGAAAATCCTATAAACGGCAGAGAAGCACGGACAATGGTACTGGGCATGGCATGGTGCAAGTAGTGTTTCATCTATTGTATGTAGAATTGTAATGAATTGGACCCGACTCAAGGCACCTAACAACAACATGCTATATAGCACATACATTCATTAAAGTATAAATAATTGTGAAATGAAGGCTGGGATTTAGCTCAGTTGGTAGAGCACTGCACTGCAGTCTCTGAGGTCCCAAGTTCAATTTCCAGCACCACAAAAATGGGAGAAGGACCTGGCAATCCACTCCCATGGCAATCCTGAAACAGTCAGCCATTGAAAACCCTATGAGGGTCGCTATGAGTTGGATACTGACTCGATGGCGCCTAACTACAACAACAACAATTGTGAAATGAAGTACGCAAGTAAAATCACCATTTATAATACATGTTCTGGTAATTATTTCCAAATAGTAAGTAATTCTTAGATAGGCTCTTTAAAAATGAAGAAAATATTTAAAATATTGTAGCCAAGGATCTTTATCAGTCTATTCATACCTATTAAGCCACAAGGTGGCAGCAGGAGAAAAATTTCACTTTACTTACTCAGGGGAAAAGAAAGAAACATTGTTTTGAGAAATGGCCCAAATAAGTACTATATTTTTGTCCTGTAGTTTTACATGTACTTTCTCACTCTGATAAACAAAGGAGTGCAATGACATTGGTTTATGTGCACTTAGAAAAAAGAAAGGAAGCCTTTTAAATTTTGGTAATTTTGTGTACAAAATCAGAATTTCTTAATACCTATAGATATATACAAAATGTATAAGCTGCCATTCATGTGGTCATAGAAGACCAACACCCAAACTAAAGAATTTAAATTTCCTATACTTTCCATATTTATGTTTATGCAATAGTAATTTAGCAGTTTGAAATGGCTTCTCCACTCTTTCCAAATATAGTAACTTATTATCAGCAATGCACTCGATTGCTACTTTATCTGTATTAGAATGGTTATTTTCATGATATAAGGACAATATTTTTTAGTGTTTATAATGTATATTTCATAAAGTAGCAAAGTTTTTACCTCTTCAAAAAATTAAAAAAAAATATTCTACTTAAGTTCAAGGGGAAAATATAAACAAATTTATTCTTTTCAGATATCAAAGGAAAATGAGAGTCATTTAGGATGTGAGCAGTCTTAGGAACTATATAATCAAATAGTGACAACTGAGCTATAAATCAAGTGTAAACTTTCATGTTAAAGTTTACATCACATAAATGAAGATAAAAACCCAAGTGTACCCACATCATTAAGAATCACATGTAATATAAGTTTGGAGTGATAATTTTCCTGAATATGCATTATAATTGCTCTTTAATGATAAGGACTAGTCCATCACCAAAGCCCTTACCTTTTTCCCTCAGAGGCATATTCCCTTGGCTGTGGTCATAAGTCTGTCTCATAGCTCTTCATTTCCACAAGTGGGCAATTAGGATTTGGCTTTGTGGTTATCCAATAAACCTTAATGTGGACAAATACAATCACTTTCTTTGTGTCCTGCTGTGGTCTGGAGTATAGACCTCTGGGTTTCAGGTGCTGCTCTGCTATCTTAGTGAACATGGTCACCTTGGAACTGTTCTGCCCACCAGGCAGCTTAGTTTTCTCTGCAGGTGCCGCTGGCTTCACTCTGCTGCTGGTGTTCCTCTGGCCAGAATGTTGGCTGCTCTCCTGTGGTGCCACAGAACACAGTGGTGTTCCTATTGCCTCCATTTCAGCTGACACAGGGGTCTTCTTTTTCCATCTCCTCTTCAGATATGGTTTCTGATTTCTCACTCCCTAATTAAGAAAGTGCTACAATTCTGGAGAATGTATCTTGTTCGTGCTCTGCCTTAGATTCCAAGAGTCAATGCTCTTCTTAAGATAGTGGTTTTTAATGTGAGAATAAGCACCCATGGGTCAACCCTCATTGCAGAAGGTTGGCAGAAAGAATTGGTCTTAGAAATTCTTGGCCAAATTCAGTTCTCCAAACTCATATCCCCATAACATTATCTTTTAGGGTGACAACATAGCATTGACTAGATTCAGATTACCTTTCTATAAAATTAACATGTGAAGGCCAAACACCCATTTCCCCCTATTTTGAGATTTCATTCTTTATTTTCCTAATAATCATTTGTCTATTCAGATATACCTGCTCCCCATTTCCTCTCACCTATTCTATCCACCATATACTTACTACTTCCATTTCACACCAATTCTAATGGAAAACATAGCCTTTCACTCTTCTTCACAAGAAATCTATGCACATTATACATATATTGTTTCAGTTATGTATTTTTACACAACAAACCACTTATAGTGGCTTTGTCTTGTGTCAACTTATCAAAGCAGAGACTCCCTTCTCGATATGGTTGTGGGTGAGTTTTTGTCACAAAGGTATTTGCCTGAGACTGAGAAGGGGAAGTGAAGGATGGCAGTCATGACTGTGTTTGCAAGATGGATGCAGGATAGTAGCTGTTACAGCTCACCTGTGATTGAACACTTACTGCTTTGTCTTATTGCTGAAAGGAAGAAGCTGGGCAGCTCCCTCAAGATCTCAGTTAGCTTCATGCCAGAGGGCATCAGTTTCTCCTACATGCCATCCACATGATGGAGGCATGGTCAACATAAGAGACCACAGACGTCTCCAGGTGGTCCTTGAGTTTTCCATTTCATCCAAACTCTTTCCTTTTTTCTTGAGCTTCCCTCTCCTTATTCATCACTGTCCCATCATACATTTTATACCTATTTGTTCCTATACCCATTTGTTCTTCCTAAATACCTGCCCTACTGAATCCAGCTTCTAGCTCAGGTACAGAAGCAACAGGCATATATGAAAACTTTAGTAAGTCCTCACAATAGTATAAGGCCAATTGCCATACCAAATTAATCATTCTTATATTATTTCCAATGGTTCTTCTTGGATCAAATTCTGACCAATAAATAAATTAGAAACCCTAAGTATAAATTCTCTGGATTGATCCCTGGATATCTGGAATTGGTTCTCCAATTTAGTTAGACTTCAATGTATTTACAACACTTTTATAGTGGTAAATATAAAACTAGTGTTCCATGCCATGAATTGGAGCAAAAAAATTATCATCATTAGATACTTAGTGAGGCTGGGATTTAGGTCAGTGGGTAGAGCACTGTGCTGTAGTCTCTAAGGTCCCGAGTTCGATTCCCAGCATCCCCAAAATGGGAGAAGGGCCTGGCAACCCACTCCCAAGGCAATCCCGAAACAGTCAGCCATTGAAAACCCTAGAAGGGTCACTATGAGTCGGATACCAACTCGAGGGCACCTAACAACAACAACAACAACAACAACAACAACAACAACAACAGATACTTAGAACCAGATGCTTAAATGTGCCTTATGCTAAAGTGTTTATTGTGAAGGAAAAAGATCTTGTTAGTTGGAAAAGTTATATGGCCATATTTTGGTGGAACTAACAAACTCAAATCCATATATTTTTTATTCTTTGACAGTAAAAACAACCCTTCATTCCTTGTGTAAGAAAATTGATTTTCTTTGGCATGAAGACACTCTAATAGTCTTTCCTGAGATAATTGCCCTGCAAGGAACTCCTGATCCTACTCATGACTTACCTTCATTATTTTTCATTTCTTCTAAACATATAATCAGACTCAAGTCTCAATAAAATTCAGAAGATAAGGTACAAGGAGTAACAGTGAAAAGGAACAATATACATTTAAGAAAGTACATGCTATTTTTTCAGTTTAGTTCCATAGAGTTCTGAGAAGCATATATGGGAATGATCCTAAGGAATGTGGGGTCAGATTTGAAGGAATATATCTGGCCAAATTTATTAATTTGAATTTATTAATAATAATTCTTAATTTCAAATATCAGGTTGAAGAGCTGGGGATGGCTCTAACAAGTGATTTAGCTGCTAATTTGAAACCTGGACTTTTTTTTGGCCTACATTTACAGAGGTCAAAATGCCAGACTTCCTTGTTATACTGAATAGAAAAATGTCCAAAGGTATAGAGCCATCGTGAAGCTAGAGTGGATTTATTGTGCCCGCTCTGTCATATCCTCTCTCTAAATAGATCCTGCAGAAAGACTATATTACTTCCATAATTCCCAGAAATATATTCAAAATGGGGCCCCAGAATTCCTGAAGAGCTCTGTGGTAGATATTTTCTACAGAAAAGAAATGAGAAATGAAGGCAGAGTGTGAATACGGATGATAGCATTCTTGGGGAGCAAACGCCAAGTAGCCAAGGACAAAAGACAGTATAAAAAACTCATTGGAATGAGTCACAGATCTGAAGCAGTAATAAAAATGGTCTGACTGGTAAAAGCCTTTGATTTGGGTTGGTTATGACCCCCTGGATATGGAATAGGAAGGAGACTACTAAAGTCTTAAGTGATTTGTGAGGTAAAAGAGCTGTAGATCTGATGAGCAGAAGTCACAGTCCCTCAACAAATTTCTAGATTTGAGCCAATTAACAAACCTAGAGATCCCTAAAGGAAAGACCATTTCCTCTTGACAAAGGACATGCAGGAGGTCCCTGATCTATGTGAGCTGCCTGCCATCTGTGTCCTATGATCTAACACACTCAATGGTGCCAACATTATTTCTAGGAGATAGTGATGTTTCCATAGCCTACTGTCCCATCACTCCTCCCTTTTTTCTGCACTGAAAGCCCATGGGGAGCACTCTATGACTAGCTAACTAAAGTAGACAATGATTTAGTACAATATGCTAGTGCTAACAGAAACTGAGCAGTAGCAGCACTATAGCACCACCCTGATGTAGCTGTGAAATACTAGGGTAAAGGAAAATACTTTCAATGGGAAAAACTTTGAATAGTGCACCTGGTTCTTCATTTTACCTTAAAGGAAAGATGGAGAAAAACATACACAATAATTTATGACCAACAGTAAATAATTTGGTCCCCAGCAATTGGCCTCCATTCCTTGCTAGTCTTCTTCTCAACTCCTTTTTCTAACGTCTTCCTTCCAGCTATCTGTACCCAAACTCCTTTCTGATAAAACCTCAGCATCATCTGACTCCCATGTTCTAGCATCTTTCCTAACTGTTATCAAAATATACTTTCAAAAAAGCCTCCCTTTCTCAACATAGTAGTAACATCTTCTAAGGAAATGAAACCTCCAGCTTAGGTACACACCAAGGTGATGGAAGAAAGATATTTTCAATGCTCTCCTCTTCTTGGAGGATGATAATGCAGCTGCCAGGTAGTCCTAATACATTTTGAGCTAGGCACCCAGGAGATTTGTCTTTGAGATAAAGATAATGACAAAAGGAAACATTTGTATTTTCCTCTTTTTGTTTTTTGAGGGGGTTACTGGGGGTTGAACCCCTAGCCTCGTGCTCATGCTTGCATGCTTTGCAAATGGTGTACCAATGAGATGCATTGAGCTCCAGCCTCCCCCCCTTCTTTTTTTTTAAACTTTTTGAGACAAGTTTTCACTAAATTACGTAGACTGCCTCTGGTCTCGAACCTTTGATCCTCCTGCCTCTGCCTCCCAAGTCGCTGGGATTACAGGCATTCACCACTATGCCCAGCTGTTTTTTCCTCCTTTTCCAGTTCTAGTTACTATGTATTGGGGTTTCTAAGACCATTTCAGATGATTCACTAGAAATACTTATAGGAATCAGGAGGTTTCAGCGTCTCCTCTCAGCAGAATCATAGAGGATGTGTTTAATTCTCCCATCAAATGCAAAAACACATGCAAAGTACTATCAACCAGAAAGTTTACCTTAGACTTGATGTTCAGGGTGTTTAAGGAATTAGTCACAAAATCACATAGCACCTATGCCACTAACCTCAACTACCGAACTCTTGTTCCACAGAACACAGAGAGGTTTTCACCATAAATCACTTTAACATAAATTATGTGGTCAAACTGGTGTAGCATGGCCTAAGCCTCAGACATACAAAAATACTATTAGGCTGAACACTCCGAGATCTGAGAGTTCATTTGCCAAGAGTCTGTCAAGGGCTAGTCCTACAAACAAACCTTTTTTTGAGCAGGGGGTGGGGTGGGGGGGTGGAATATAGGGATTTTAGAAACCGAAGCCTGCGTAGTTAACCCTATCTGAATGCCATCAGACTACAAATGCAGACAGACAACTTGAAGTGGTCCTTGTTCAGCAAGAAAACACAGGAGAAGAAAAAAAGACTTAGGCAGAAATAATAGGACAGTGATCAAGAACTTCAGCTTTGATTGGATAGATTGACTGTGCCACATTCTCTTACTTAACTATGGAGAAGTTATGGAAATTTTCTGTTGTTATTTCCATTCTTAGTGTATGGAATTGGGCTGCTTAAAGTGTGTAAGATTATTTTAAGGGTGTTACAGGATGACCTAACTACTGTAAGATATTTACCACAATAAGTATTCAGTAAATCTTAGCAAGAGCCCAAATGGCCACGGATATCCAACACAACCTTCACAGTCTCTTTCTCCTAGAATCTCTGCCATGCAACAGCACAATGCTATGTGGAGAGTGATGTATGACCAAATGAAAGGTATAGGAAAAGCTTCTCTGCTGATGATTATTGTGTTTGCAACTACACTGGATTTTGAAAGTCCAGTTTCATGAGTGGATTTCCTAGGAAGCAGACACTAGGGGCATTAGCATGCCAAAGTTTTATCTGGGAGTGCTTTCTAGATCAACACTTGTGGGAGGAAAGGAGGAGAAGGAAGCCAGAGTGGGAACATACAGAAGTTGAAGTATGACATCATCTCAGTGCACTGTTACTTATCTACTTTTTTTGTTGTTGTGATCCTTTTGTGAGGTGCTGTCAAGTCGGTATCTGACTCATAGCGACCCTCATAGGGTTTTCAATGGCAGACTGTTTCGGGATTGCCTTGGGAGTGGATTGCCAGGCCCTTCTCCCATTTTTACAGTGCTGGGAATTGAATTCAGGACCTCACAGACTGCAGCGCAGAGCTCTACCAACTGAGCCAAATTCCAGCCCCACTTATCTACTAGCAACTCTGAAGTCATGGCTCTACTGATTTGTTCCAAGCTGGAGCAAGGGTGTCAATGTTTTATATTCCTTCACCAACCCAATTACTAAATTGTGTCCATTCTGGGGAAGGGAAATGTTCCCAGTGAGTCAGTTCTCATCTGCTGAGATCAACATGGCAGATGGCTAAATGTAGGGGCTAGCTTTGTGGCATGCAACTTTGGCTGACTCATGAAGTTTCTAAATCCAGAAGGGTCCTGCACTGCAGCTAACACATTGAAATTATTATTTTTTTAACATTACTTGGGGGTGGACCTAGGGCCTCTCACATGCTTTGCAAGTGCTTTATCACTAGCTCTGTCACTATCACTGTCTCTTGAGACAGTGTCTTGCCAAGTTGTGCAGGCTGCTTCTGGCTTCAAATTTGTGATCCCCCTTCCTCTGCCTCCTAAATCGCTGGGATTACAGGCATGAGCCACCATGCTGGCCACATTGAAATTCTTAATAGTACTTGAACAAAAAGCCTCACATTTTAATTTTGCACTGGGATCCACAAATCATGTAGTTGGTCCTGATGAATGGCTGCGTATTGGCAGTACTCTCAGTAGCAGGATCACGAGAATGTTCACTTCATAAAGGGGATTTGAACACATGCCTGTAGCACATGTCTGTAATCCCAGTGGGTTGGGAGGCTGAAACAGAAGGACTGCAGTTTCAGGGCCAGAGGCAGCTTGTGCAACGTAGTGAGATCCTGTCTCAAAATAATAATAATAATAACAACAACAACAACAACAACAACAATAACAACAACAACAACAGGGCTAGGGGTACAAGTCAGAGGCAGAACACTTGACTAGCATGCATGAAGCCATGGGTTCAAATCCCAGTGCTAAAAAAAATGGAAGGGATTTGAGTATCAAATCATAGCAGCAACTATGTCTGATATAAGAATAAAAAAGACCACTTCTAAGAAAAACAAACTGAGAAATTTAAAGTAAACAAATAGAATAATTGAACTGATTAGAAGCAAAAATTCAATTCTACTCCTGTAGATCTAGTTCTGTTCCATTTCTAGCTTTCTGAAATACAAGATCAGATCTTTTAGATTATAATACACCTATTTGAGTTACTGTACTGAGCATAGAAATTAAGTAAATAGAAACAACAACAAGATGGAATTTTATCTGTCCTAGAGTCTCTGTTGGAGAGCAGTAGCCCTGTGCCAGTCAGTAGGTTGAGTGGAAGTTGGCACAGTGAGAAAGCAGACTGGAGAATGACACAGGCATTTGGTTTTTCTGGTTGTCAACTTGCTGGGAACTATTTTATATCTTTCAGTATGAGAAGAGTACACACACAAAGTACATTTTTTCTTCTTTATTTCCCCCCTTCTTATCAGCTAAGGACACTTTATATAGATTCTCAGGTTTGAATTGAGTTAACTCTTGGTATTTCTTGTTTGCCTCAGAGCATTTTTCTGGAAAGTAGTGTAGATTTAAGACATTAGCTATAGTCTTTAGGGGAAAAGAAATAATATTACAAAATAAACTTCCCTAAACACCCTCTCAATAAATACGTATTCTGTAACTTGACACATGGAAATTTTACCAAGAGTTACCAAAATGATAATTTTGAACAAATCCATATTTCTCCTGAATTCTGTGGTTGCCAACTATTTAATTCCTTGCTTTGAAATAGGATTATGATACACATGTTTATACTAATAAAATATCACTCTTCATTCAGGTTAAATCATTTATTAAGCATCTATTTTGAATATATCTAATTATTTTGAGGATGAGACAAGTGTTTTTAAAAAATATTAGTCACAAAATATATAATACATCCATTACTTTTAAAAATAAATTCATGTTGAAAATTCATTGAGCATTTGAAAGCACAGTAGGTAGATAGTAGGTCACATCCTGGATGACTCAAAAATGGACAAAATAATTATTTGAAGCTTAAATATCACATCTTTTATGAAAATTTTCCTGAACATAAGAGGCTGTAGGTATCTGTTCTCTGATGTCAGGAAAGAAAGAAAGGGAGCAAGAGTCAAGCATTAGCCCTGCCATATAATTAGGGACAGAAAATGAAATACAAGTCCATATTGGAGACTAGGAAGGAATGTAGGATGATATAATAGCTAAAAATTCTAGACTCTGCAGTCAAGGTACCTGAGTTCAAATCCAAGCCCAAGCACTTTGTGATCTTGACCATGAGAAAACTGAGGCTTAGATAGATTAAATAATATATTCACAAACAAGCAAATTTCATAAATATAAATGCGATTCCCTCCAGGTAGGACTATTGCAGCTGCTAGCATCAAGATTTTCAGAGACTCCCCATATGGTGGGGAACGGTCCCAGTAAGAAGATCTCAAGAATAAGTTCCACTATAGCAGTCCTTAAAGTGCAGAAATGAGTTACAGTCAAGTTGTTTACTCTCTTGTATCAAGGATTTTGTAGACTGCTGTCTTCAGTTACATACATTAATTTGAGATAAGTATTCATTGGGCTTCTTATAGCCAAGAACTGCCTGCCTGAACATGGGGACTTGTGGCAGTGGCTGAGTATCCCTCAGAGTTGCTGTGAATTCTGCCTCAGACAGGCTCCTTGCAATTTCTGGCTGTTGTGATTCTGGGGAACACGGAGAGATCGGGAGAGCAGGGAGCTCACGAGGATGCTTGTTTTTGACCATCTTCTCTTTGCAGACTCTCTTGTGAAATGAGTTTGTGTTGGACTATGGAAACTGAATCTGTGATACATGATTTGGGGTTGCAACTGGAAAGACAGGCTTTCAACTTTCACTTCATGACAGCTCATAACAAGGCTGTGTATGAGCACCATGGCTGTACTTCCAGGTGCTCCCAGGATGGTCCTGGCTCATACCCATTTGCCCAGCATGTATGTATAGATAGTGCTGGATTCAGTGTTCAGAGGTGTCCTGATTCTGATGATAAATTAAATTTTCAATTTATATATCTATGACATATAATTGTTCTTGTTCTCCTTTCTAGCTATCTTTTTTTTTTTTTTTTGGTTTCACAAACATGTTAAGTCCCCTTCTTTCTATTCAGTTGTATGCAAAATGTGATGTTTTACTTCCAAATTATTATTTATTACCTAAACTTATTTTCATTGTTCAATTGCTATATTTTTCTATATGTTGAAATTATTTGAGCATCTTGAGTTGGACTGTTATGCATCATAGTTTTTCCTGCTAAAATAACATAGCATAACATTTATAACATTTTATCATTAGTAGTATATATTATACATGTTATATGTATTATATGTTATTGTTTAAATATATTTTATATGTTTATGCATTTTTATATTAAATATAGGGCTGGGATTTAGCTCAGTTGGTAAAGTGCTGCTCTGCAGTCTCTGAGGTCCCAAGTTCGATTCCCAGGGCTGCAAATATGGCAGAAGGACATGACAATCCACTCCCAAGGCAATCCCGAAACAATCAGCCATTGAAAACCCTACAAGCATTGCTGAGTCAGAAACAACTCGATGGCACCTAACAACAACAACATATTAAATATATTTTTAATTTAATGATATTTTACTTAGGAGTAGTGTTTTCAGGAATAAATTAAATCTGTTAAGGGAGGGATGGCTTTGCTCCTGACACCTGGCAGAATGGTGGCCTTTAAAAGATCAGTGAATACTAAATAAACACATGAATTCAAAGACCTATGCACAACTTCCAACAGGTGTTGTAAGCCCTTTTACTCTAATTTATATTCACTATCTTCTCATGCAGACAGGCATTATATTCTCATATACCAATTATCCTTGTTGCTTTGAATTTTGGAAGATGTTCAACCACCACATCACATTGTAATAGTCATTACTTCTGTTTGTCAATCTCTGACGCTCCTCTATTTCTGTGTATAGGTATGAATTACACTTCAGTATTTCATGGAAATTAGGTGTGGTCACATATCTTTCATGGAAAAATGAAATGTAGATATGTGAGGAAGCATTTGATGGAGCTCAACTCTTCACACTGTATCACTATTTATGGAAGCACATCATACAGAGGTGGTTTAAGATCAAAGCAACTTGGAACACTGAGCTAAAACATAGAAGACAGCTGTTCTAGAGAGTTGCTTGTAGCTGCAGCAGATTTTTCAAGAGCAACAAATAAAGTGGGATTCAGGTAGTGGGAAGGTTGTTTGTTACTGAAGCATAACTGAGCCTATTTTAACTGATACACATATAGAATACAGTGGAGACTCAGTTAAATCAAACAAATCTTTTCATAATTATAGATTGTTTTCACTAAACATGTCAACAGACAATATTCCTTAAGGATCTGCAGCTACATTTATTCACACATACATGTTTTAGTATAGTATAGCTTTGTAAAGCAAGAATTCTAGAAGCTTGAAGGAGCTTTAGAGATCGGATGACTTCTGGCCTTAAACAATGGTAAAATTGGGCTTTAGAGAATTGGGGATATCTGGCTCAATATAATACAACTGGATAATGACAGATACATGCATGTAGTCTAATGTTCTCATTCAGTGTTAATTCTTCCACATTTAGCTATATCTAATAACTGTGTCCATTCTTTCACTCACAAGCCTTGACAGTGAAAATTCCCCCAGTATTCCTTATTCTATTGGGTTGAAGCTAAACACTGTACTTAAAAATCCATTGAAAGTTATATTAGAAAAGTAGCTACAATTAGTCATTAATATTAATTCAACTTAATGGAAATTTTGGTAACAGTAAGATATATATCTCTAGTGATGAAATATGAATTAGGGATATTTGATAAAGGGGAAGCTCAATAATCATAAAGTGAGCCAGAGAATAGAAAGAACTGATCTCCCAGTGAGTCTCCTGCAGAGTCTCTGGGAGCCTAAGGACCATGGGGCCTAAGGGATATAGCCAGCTGGGCAGAAATTCATGCAGAGATAAAGTGGGGCAGGGGAGAAAACTCCACTGATAGGCTAAATATGGGAGCCAATTCTAAGCTTTGAAAAAGGTTAAATTATGATGTATAAATAAATTCTCTCATTAATTATCACATATTCAGCATTGAATTCCACATATTATTTTTGTTGTTGTATATTCTCTTAATCCTCCCCTGTGTCTGTCAGCTTGTCGGGCTGTGGGGGCTTGTGTATTACTGTGATGCTGAAAGCTATGCAGCCAGCATCTCAGATACCAGGGAGGTCACCCATGGTGGACAAGTTTCATTTGAGCATCAGACTAAGACAGGCTAGGGAGAAAGACCTGGCAGCCTACTCTAAAAACAATTAGCCATTGAAAACCCTATGAATAACAGAGAACCCCCATCACATATAGTGCTGCAAAATGAGAACCCCATCCCCCAGTCTGGAAGGCATTCAAGAAATTACTGGAGAAGGGTTGCCTTCTCAAAGTAGAGTCAACTTTAATGATGGGAATGGGGTAAAGGCCCTGGGACCTCCATATGCTGATATAGCATGACTCAAAATGAGAAGAAACACAGTGGCTGCAGCAATGAGCTTAAACATAGAAAGACTGTGTGCATGGCACAGTGTTGGGTAGTGTTTTGATCTTTGGTAGATAGGGTCAGTATGAGTCGGATTCAACTGGAAGGCATCCAACAAAATATTCTCTTGATCAGCTTTTCTACGAGTGCACAAATCCCTCTTTACAACCCACATTAAAGTATTAAGTTTATTACAGATGTTTTCAGTGGTTGGCAGAGAACCAGAGGTAGAATTTCTAAAAGATGTTTCATTCTTATGTTTTTCTGTTTTTCTTTTTTAATTCCCCCATCATGTCAACTAGAATCCTTTTGACCACAAATTTGTTTGGCATTAAATATCTTAAAACCACCAACAATTTTCTCTATCTATTTCATATCTGGGACTGGGGTTTAGCTCAGTTCATAGAGTACTGCCCTGCACTCTTTGAGACCTTGGGAGAAGGATGTGGCAATTCACCCCAGAAACAATCTTGAAACAATCAGCCACTGAAATCTCCAGGAATAGCAGAGAAGCACTGACATAGTGCTGGGCATGTCACAGTGTCAGAGAATTTCTTCCTATTGTATATAGGGTCCCTATGAGTCAGACTCAACTTTAATGGAACTTAAAAACAGTAATTTTATATTTAGTCACAGACTCTCCACATATTTCTGTTGGGATTAAAGATCCATGGGTCATGAGAAAAATCTTAGCATATAACTCATTACAATGGAAGATATTACAATAAAAATTTAGAGAACAATACTGTCCCTCAAATGTATATTAGCATATATTCCTGCTCCAACAATAATTTCAAAAATATTTGAAAAGAGAAATTTGCTGTTTCATTTATGTCCCTGAAGGTGGCACTGATGACACTAAAACTTTTTTAGTTTGTACAATGTGTCTGCAAGGGTTAATCAACGAGAGCTGACCATTTCCTTTAATACCAGGGGACACTATGTTATCCTCAGGGTGTGATCTGTAAGAAGGGAGTGGAATTTGTAGAAACCGGTCTGATCTGGATTATCTATCTGTCCATCGTGCCAGCTTCCATAATTTTAATTAAACTCAGTGTATAGCAATCTTTTATACTTAATAAAGCAGTTATTGCATTTCTGATTTCCTTCCCAACATTTATAAACTTCTACTCAACACTCTATTTTAGTAACAAGAATATTGTCATAGGAGTTTTGAGAACAGGCAGCAAAATATAGTAAGTTAATGAAATGAAAAGGAAGTCAACAGAAGAAATGATCACTTTGAACTGAAATGTAGCATTTTACTTAAACAATAGTGGGTTACTAGTTAATGTGGCCAACATTATATATGTTGTTGTTGTGTTAGGTGCCGTGGAGTTGGTATCGACTCATAGCAACCCTCATAGGGTTTTCAATGGCAGACTGTTTCGGGATTGCCTTGGGAGTGGATTGCCAAGTCCTTCTTCCATTTTTGTGGTGCTGGGAATTGAACTCGGGACCTCAGAGACTGCAGTGCGGTGCTCTGCCAACTGAGCTAAACATTATATATACATGTAGAAAAAGACCAGAGTAAATCACTGCACTTCCACAGAAGTTTGGTGCTCTCATACACTGAAGGGCTTTGCAGTTAGATAAGGTCAAGATAACTTGGCTGTAAGCACTGTCATTGTGACTTTGGGACTATTACTTTCTCTGAAACTTGTTTTTATCCTTTGTAGAACAAAATTAATAATATCTAAATGAGTGGACATATGTATGGAATGTGAAAAAAGAGTACGCCCTCAAAAACTTCTAAACTTCTTGCCGAATCTGCCCAGTAACTGCCAACCTGTTGTGAAATACCTTGCCAGGAACCTTCCTATTTATATAATTGATAATACTTTGAAAATATTGAAAACGTTAAAGAAAATAGTGCTTGAAATTTCCTCAAAATTTAGATATTGAATGGTAAAATATACCTAAAAGTTCATCTATAACTGTTTTCTCTTTTAAAATATAAGAATGAACTCAAGAAACCACAAGGACATTTGTCAAATGATCAACAAGTCACTACAGAGTGTTGACACAGTGTTAAGCAGTCCTTGGCACAGCAGAGACCAATACATAATCAATTTTCACTTAGTACCTCAGATCATCCTCTTGGAACATCATCCCTTTCTACCTACTCAAACTATTCTCATATTGAAGTTCAGATACTCTGTAAAGGCAGACCTAGTTAGATTATGACTAACTCTGCCCTTAATTACTATGCACTTTATTTGCACAGCCTCATATATCCAGTCTCATGTATATCCTCTGTGTCATTTGTTTACATAAGTTTTATTTTTAGATTGATTAAGCTTAGAGTCAAAAGAATATAAAGTCTGTAATAGCAACTGCATTGTTTTGTTTGTATTGCTTTTGGAGTTGGAATATTAATTGCTGAAAATTGTGGGGTTTGATGCATAAATTACTATAAATAATGCTAATCTTAAATTCTATGATATATCACTTCCACCCTCCATTTAAAAATATCTTCTATTGCCTTCTTCCAGTATAAGAGATTCACATATCTATCCAATAATCCAACAGTTGGATTTCACCAGAGGTATCAAGGCTAGCCTTCAGCCATAGCCCTGTGGCATCCAATCCCGTCCCAGATCTCAGAAGCTAAGCAGGGTCGGGCCTGGTTAGTACCTGGATGGGAGACCACTTGGGAACACCAGAAGCTGTAGGCTTGGGAGAAGGACCTGGCAGCCCCCTCCCAAAAATCAATCTGCCATTGAAAACCCTATACACAGCAGAGAAGCACTGACAATAGTGTTTCCCCTGTTGTACAGAGGGTCGCTATGAGTCGGATACCGACTTGACGGCACCTAACAACAACAACAACAATCGAGGCTAGGCAATGATAGCAGGGGAGAGAGAGGTTTACACAGAGTGTGATTGAGATGATGCACTCAAGGACAAAATCAAAGAACTGATGACTGTTATGCCTACAAGTCTTGCACGTACCTACTACTTACTATTTAGTAGAGGTAGTGGACAGTGTACTTGGAAAGCATGGGTTTTAAGGAAACAGTAAGCTTTAGGGAAGAGAGTAAGTGTTTTGTGAATGACAATGTGGAATAAAAAGGGCACTGGGACCATTTCCAAGTTGAGAAGCACAAGAGATAGGAAGAACAAGTCAATTTCTACTTGAGAAGTTTTCAAAAAACAATGTAAACAGGAGAGAACCAGATTTCTGTTTGTGCAGGAAGATGAAAAACATCTCCAGATATGATTAAGAATAGAAGGAAATTTTACTAACAATTGACTTTGAGTTCTTAGATGAGCTATGAAAAAAGAGATTAGTCATCAAAGACTATAGACAGATCAAATGGATATAGAGTTTGCTGGAGATTAAGAATGTCCAGAATTTCCTCTTACTGAAATAATGAGAATGAAGGATGCTGAGGTTTATCCTGGGTTGGAAGATGGGGTAGCAAGGCTGTCTTGCCTGAAACATGGAGGCTCCTTCTTCATTCCTGGCATGTAGGCCTTAAAGATAATGGATAAAAATACTTAAAATAAATATGTGAATTGGAATGCCACCTTGATGAATAAAAAGTTTTAAAGTTCATATGTGTGTATATCTGTAAAATCAAGATCATACTGAATGTGATTTTTATTTTGCTTTTATAACTTCCATGTTATATCATAAAAATACCATTAGTTATTCTTCTGAACCATGATTTCTGAGAGGCTGCATATAGATAAACAGTAATTTATTTAAACATTCCCCTATTGTTGGAGAGATGTTTCCATGGTTATAAAATATATTAATTTTCCATAAGAAATGTGTCACTGAAAACACATTTAGAAATCAAATTATTAACATTGGGGAAGGTACCAGTATTTACTGTCAAATTTAAATAAGTGTGTTACATTTAAGACTTTTTTCATTTCTAGGTTTTGAAGATTGTGGACAGATAACACCCATTGTGAGATGCAGAGAGATAGGGGAGCCTAAATAATGGCTTAGAACTCATATTGATTAGTCAGACAGAGAAAATAGTTAGATAAGAGCTAGGGGTATATACATTTAAAAAAATCCCACAAGGTTAGGTAAGTATCTAACAGCAGAGGAATTTTTGAAAGAGGAGAAGGAATCAGGGCAGCAGGTTAGTGAGAGTGCACCACCAGAAACATGGAGACCTACTCCAGTGGGAAGAGAAAATTATCAGCTACACAGAACTTGGTCACCAGAAAACCCACCCACAATTCCTCTTGCAACAGGTGCAGTATGCAGAGGGTGAAGAGACTCCAGAGGTCAACTAGATTGAAAACCAAAAGTCAAGAAAAACTAGAGAAACCTCCAAGGTCGACCCCTGTCCCCTGGACCACAGAGCACAGAAATCCTTACTGCTCAGGGGAAAATTTCACATGGACACCTGGAGATCAGATCCCCTGAGGAGTGCAGCTCTGGCAGACCACCAACATCCTACCACAAGATGCAGGTAGTACTTCCCAAGGGGAGCAACTCCTGAGTGATTCTTGGACACCAGATGCAGTCCCAACTTTGCACCCACCATTCCCCCACTGTGGAAGTCTTGCACGTGTGGCTTGAGATAGGAGAGTGGATGGGAAAAGACCCCACATGGAAGCTTGGTCACAGACCCTCTGGGGGTTGCATGATATCCAACCCACTGTAGCGTGGGAGTGGTGAGTGAGTGCAGTGGAGCTCTAGACAATCGCATAGGACAGAGAGCACCCAGTCACCAAGTGAGTGGCCAGAACATCCACCAGTCCCCCATCACAGAAGTCCTAGCCACATGGTTCACCATAGCAAAATGGGGTGGAGCAAAAGTCATACAGGAGCACAGGCCCCAGATTCACTGAGGGTAGTATGATATCATCCTCCCCAGTACAGACAGGGATCAGAGAGAGAGAGAGTAAGGCAGGGCTTGAGACCCACGAAAATATGGGAGGCGTGCCAGTGCCTCAGTAAGGCAGGTATGCCAGTGCAGCCACCATTCCCCTGCCACAGGAGTCCCACCTGTGAAGTGTGTGAAAAAGCAGTGGGGTTGCATTAGTCTCACATGGGAACATAGGGCCCAGATTTACTGGGGGCTGCACAATATCATCCCAACCACTGCAGAGTGAGATTGGTGAGTGAAATGAGGCAGGGCTCGAGATCCACAAAAGGACAGGAGGCTCCCAGACCATCAGGGTGGCAGGCAAGCCAGGGCAGTTGCCATTCTCCCTCTGTGGAGGTCCTAGCTGTGCAGTTAATGATAAGACAGCAGCCAACATGAGTCCCACACAGGACCACAGGACCCAGATTTACTGGGGGTAACAGAATACCATCCTGCCCACTGCAGCAGGGCATCCAGGAGTGAGCACTGCAGGGCTTGGGTCATGCAAGAGTGTAGTGAGCCAGGCATAGGGATCTGGCTCACCATCAACCACTCCTAGAATAAACAATGGGCAAGCCTCAACAAAAGAATGCACAAAATGTGCAAGGACATGCTAGATGCAAAGATCCCACAGACCAAAGCCTCTCAACAGACCATATCCACAATCCTGATTTCTAGAGATGCCAGAATCAAAATTCAGAATTCTAACTGTTAATATGCTAAAAGATATCAAGCTAATACCACAAGCACACTAAAAATTCTGGAGAATAAGGTATCTCTTCTGGAGTCTGTACTCTCTGTGCAGCTAGAAATGGTCAGAAAAAAACCAATCTGCAGTCCTTAAAATGCAAGGCAAGCTGAATGAATTAAACTCTGCAGCAGAATCCTCTTCAACGAGACTGGAAGAGGCTGAACAGCGAATATCAGACATGGAGGAAGGATTACAAGATATTAAACACATGCAAGCTCAGACAGAAAAAATGATGAAGCAATAGCAGCTATATCTCCAAGAAGTTTCAGATAAAATGAAAAAAATGAAACTTAAGAATTCAGGGAGTCCCTGAAGGAGCAGAAAGGAAGAAAAGAGGATTAGGAAACTTATTCCAGAACATTCTGAATGAAAAATTTCCAGAGCTAATCCAAGATCTGGATACTTACACAACTGAATGATTCAGAATTCCACCCAGAGTAAGCCAAAACAGATCTTCCCCACAACACATTATTGTATGAATACTTCTATTCAACACCAGAGAAGCAGTTTTGAAAGCAGCTAGGGAAAAATCACAACTAACCTTTAAAGGCAAACCCATTAAAACAACTGCACACTTCTCCACATCAACATTCAAAGCTAGAAAGGCCTGAACACATATAATCCACGTTCTGAAAAAGAACAACTTCCAACCAAGAATACAATACTCAGCAAAGTTATCTTTTAAAATAGAAAAGGAATATAAGATATTCCATGATATTGACATGTTCAAACAATGTACAACCACCATACCAGCATTACAGAGGATCCTCAATAAACTACCAAATACAGATGAGATAAGACAACCTTACATAGAAGACCAAAGAAATGAGCAATTAATATGAGAAGAAATCAAGAAGAAATAAGGTTAGCATGAATCAAAAACCAGTAACAAATACTGACTGGATGCATAACAATAGACACTTCTCAATAATTACTCTCAATGTAAAAGGTCTTAATTCACCAATTAAGAGACATAGACTGGCCAATTGGATGAAAAAACATAAACCCTCAATATTTGCAATTCAAGAGACTCACCTAACCCACAAAGACTATAAAAGATTGAGAATTAAGGGCTGAAAAGCAATATACCAAGCAGGGGAATACCAAAAACAAACAAAAAATAAAAACAAAAAACTGGAGTTGCAATACTAATATCTGACAGATTGACCTTCAATCCAAAACTAATTAGAAGAGGGAAAGAAGGACACTACATATTACTTACTAAAGGGAAAAATCAACTGGGAACAAATAACATTACTTAATATATATTCTCCAAATATAGGGACACCTAGCTTCATAAAACAAACTTTATGGGAAATAAAGGACTACATTTGTCTAGACACAAAATTCTGGGAGACTTTAACACCTCACTTTCACCAAGAGACATGTCATCAATACAGAAAATCAACAGAGAAATGATCAGCTTAATCTGTACCTTAAACCAATGGGAGCTCATAGATATCTACAGAATATTCCATCCATCTGATGTGAAATACACATTCTTCTCAGCAGCACAAGGATCTAAGATAGATCATATTCTAGTACACAAAAATAGCCTCAATAACTACAAAAAAGTAGAAATCATCCCCTGTAATTTATCAGACCACAGCAGAATAAAGTTGGAACTCAAAAATGAGAAAGACACCAGAAATTATACAAATTCATTTAGACTAAATAATACACTGGTGAATGATCAATGGGTTATAGAAGAAATTAAAGTGTAAATTAAAAAATTCTTGCAATCAAATGGGGATGAAAACACATCCTAGCAAAACATATGTGATACAGCAAAGACAGTCCTAAGAAGGAAGGTCGTAGCATTGAGTGCCTTCATCAATAAGGTAGGGAAGAGCCAAATAAACAACCTGATGACATATCTCAAGACACTAGAAAGCCAATAGCAAACCAATCCCAAAAGGAGTACTCAAAAAGAAATTATAAATATCAAGGCATAAATATCTCAATTAGAATCTAAAACAATAATTCAAAGAATTAATGAGACTAAGAGGTGGTTCTTTGAAAAGATTAATAAAATAGAGTCTCCCCTGGCCATTCAGATCAAAAAGAAAAAGGAAAAGGCCAAAATCTTGAAAATTAGAGATGACAAAGGAATCATAACCACCGATTACAAAGAAATACAGAAATTCATCAGGTAATATTTTGAGAAATTGTATTCCAAAAAATATGAAAATTCAAAAGAAATGGATAAATTTATTAACAGCTTTGATTTACCAAAATTAACCCTGGAGGACATAAGTGACCTAAACAAACCCATTACATATGCTGAAATAGAAAATGTAATAATATTCTGCCAATAAAGAAGAGTCCAGGACCTGATGGGTTCACAGAAGAATTCTACCAAACTTTCAAAGAAGAATTAATATGAGTTTTCCTCAAATTACTTCAAAAAGCAGAAAAGGAAGGAGCACTCCCAAACTCATTCTATGAAGCTTGATACCTAAACCAGGAAAGGATACATCTAAGAGAGAGAATTATAGACTCGTTTCCCTTATGAACATAGATGCAAAAATTCTTAACAAAATCCTGGCAAACCAAATTCAGCAACATGTTAAAAAGATTTTTCACCATGACCAAGTGGGATTTATTCCTCAGATGCAAGGCTGATTCAACATATGAAAATCATTTAATGTAATGCAACATATCAGGGGGCTTGCAAACAAAAATCACATGATCTTCTCAATCGATGCTGAGAGGGCTTTTGACAAAGTGCAACACTTTTCATGACAAAACCTGGGAGAAGATAGGCATAACAGCAGAATACCTTAACATCTTAAAGGCCATTTATGACAGACCAACAGTAAATATCATATTAAATGGAGAAATATTGAAACCATTTCCTCCAAGATGTGGAATAAGACAAGGATGTCCACTCTCCCATATTCTATTTAACATTGTGATTGAAGTCCTCACCAGGGAAATCAGACAAGAGAAAGAAATCAAAGGGATAAAGGCAGGCAAAGAAGAGGTCACTATCCTTATTTGCAGATGACATGATATTTTACCTAAAGGACCTGAAAATCGACTCTAGAAAACTTTTAGACCTAATTAACTCCTTTAGCAAAGTGGCAAGATACAAAATTAACACTCAAAAATCAGTAGCCTTCCTTTACACCAATTATGAGCAGGAAGAGAAGGGATTTAAAGATACAATCCCCTTCATGATAGCCCACCAGAAATTTAAATAACTTGGAATCAATCTAGGCAAAGTTCCTGCAGATCTCTACAAGGGAAATTTCAAAATATTAAAGAAAGAAATCACAGAGGATACTAAAAAGTGGAAGGACCTCCCCTGCTTATGAATTGGGAGAATCAATATTATAAAAATGGCTGCCATATGAAAAGCAATCTATAGATTTAATGCAATCCCTATTTAAATTCCAATGATAAACTTTACAGAAATAGAAAAAATGACCAAAAAATTCATACGGAAACACAAAAGACCACATATAGCCAAAACACTCTTAAGCTGAAAAACCACTGTAGGTGGGACCATAATCCCTGACTTTATACTACAGGGCTATGGTAGCAAAAACAGCCTGGTACTGGCACAAAATTAGGCCTGAAGACGAGTGGAACAGAATAGAAGATCCAGAGAAACATCAACCCATCTATTACCACCTGATTTTTGACAAAGGGGCAAAGCAAGTAAATTGGAAAAAGGATAGGCTTTTCAATAAATGATGCTGGGAAACATAGATATCCACTTGCAACAAAAATGAAAACTGACCCACATCTC
>VMDO01010138.1:8214-73257 GCA_007922755.1 Pedetes capensis
AAAAAAAAAAAAAAAAAAAAAAAAAAAAAAAAAAAAAAAAAAAAAAAAAAAAAAAAAAAAAAAAAAAAAAAAAAAAAAAAAAAAAAAAAAAAAAAAAAAAAAAAAAAAAAAAAAAGAATAACAGATAACAGTCCAAGCTGGGCACTGTGGCACATGCCTGCAATCCCCAGCTACTTGAGTGACTAATGCAAGAGAATCTTGAGTTCCAGGTTAGAAGCAGCCTACTCAAATTTCAAAACCCTGTGTTAAAATAAAAAATAAATAAGGGACCAAAGATGCAGCTCAGTGCTAGAGCACTTGCATAATGTGCTTGTAGCCCTGGGTTTAATCCTCCGGTAGTGCAGAAGGAGGGAGAAAGGCTGGGTGCTGTGGTGCATGCCTATAATCCCAGCATCTTGGAAAACTGAGGCAGGAGGTCCACATGTTTGAGGCTAGACACAACCTATGCAACTTAGCAAGACCATGTCTCAAAATAAAAAAAATCAAACAAAAAGGGGCTCAGGGTGCTGCTCAATAATACAGCACCCGCCTAGCATGTGCAAGGCCCTGGGTTCATCCCCGAGTACTGCCAGAAAAAAAAAAAAAAAAAAGATCCATTCCATGTTAATATAAATGACATTTTAATGAAAAATAACTATTTTGAGAAAAAATGTAATGAGGCATGTGATCTTGTTTTACTTTTTGCAAATATTTAAAATATCTGACTTAGTACACAAGAGCTGATTTTTATCAGTTTCTGTATTCACTGTATTGCTATATTGTATGTTATATAACTTTAGAAAACTCTACTGTATACTCATGAGAAGATAAAAGCAAAATAATAAGTAATGTCTTAGTGTTGTTATGACATAATTTCACCCTTGTGGATACCCTGAAATACTGAGAATAGATTCTTTCAGTCTCTGCTGATTTCTAGGATAAGAAGTTAATGTGCCTTTAGATTAACCTTTGATATAGTAAGACTGATATTACGTTTCTGTGTATATGATCTTTTTTCCCCATTTTACATTTCTATTTTCCATCGCTTGGTTTCAGGAGCAACATCTCCTACAGTTACTTTTTTATTCCAAAGGAGTAATTGGGACCAAGCACTTCCAATTAGACCAGAAATGGTAGAATTGGAGTAAATAATCTGAAATTAGATATCTTTTCACTAGTACTTGAATCTTTTTTTTCAAATGTGGTAAAATATGCATAACATAAAAATTACCATTTTAATCATTTTCTCTCCCCTCCCATTCCCTTTCCTTCTCTTTTTGATAGAATCTTGCTATGTAGTCTAGGCTGGCCTCAAACCCACCATCCTCCTGCTGCAGTCTCTGAGTGTTGGGATTGTAAGTATTTATCACTGTGGCTTTAGCCATTTTTAAATGTACAGTTCAGTGACATTCACATTGTAGTGCAACAATCACTACTATTTATCTCTAGAATCTTTTTCATTTTCCCTGACTAAAAACCTAGTACCCATTAAACAACAAATTCTCACTCTTCCTTCCTCCAAGCCTCTAGTAACCCCTATTCTACCTGAAAAAAAACTGTTTGTGCTACTAGGGGGATGAACCTACGGCCTTGCACATACTTTGCAAGTGCTCTACAACTGAGCTGTACCCCCAACCCCTTCTTAAATTTCTTATCTTGAGATAGGATCTCACTAGGTTATCTAGGCTGTCTCTGATCTCAAACTTGTGATCATCCTCCCTCTGTCTCCCAAGTTGTTGGGATTACAGGCATGTACCACCATATCTGGCCTCCCTACTTTCTGTTTCTATCATTTTGAGGTACTCTAGATATATCATTTCAGTGAAATCATACATATTTGTCCTTTTGTGACTGGCTTACTTTACTTGGCATAATGTCCTCAAGGTTCGTCCATGTAGCCTGTGTCAGGATTTCTTTCTTATTTTCTCTCTCCCTTTTTTGTTTATGCTGAGACTGAAACCCAGAGCCTTAAAAGTGCAGATTATGCACTCTCCACTAAGTTACACCTCTAGTCCTTCCTTTTTAAGGCTGAACAGTTTTCCATTATGTATATTTACCACATTTTCTTTATCCAGTGGATGCTTGGCTTTCCTATTTGGGTACTTTTTCTCTTATTTGTGTTTCTTATATTTATGCTTTCATATTTAATATCTCTTATTTTGGCAGGTACCGCTTAAATCTGAATCAAGATGAAATAAAACAAGAAGTAGAGGAGTATCTTCCTTCATTTTCTAAATGGGCTGGCGATTTCATGCATAAGAGCATGTTAGCTGACTTCCCTCAGATGCAGCTTTCTCTGTAAGAAATGTATTTTTTAAAATAGTGTTCAGGATCCCATTCTATACATTAAATCAAAGCCATTTATTTATTTATTTTTGTGGTACTTAGAGATTAAATCCTGGGCCTTGCACATACCTTGCAAGTGCTCTTCTACTGGACTGCACCCCCAGCCAATTTTTTTAATTTTTACTTTGAGTCAGGCTCTTGCTAAGTTACACAGGCTGCCTCTGGCCTCTAACTCGTGTCCTCCTGCCTTTGCCTCCTTACTCGCTGGGATTACAACCATGAGCTCTGGTGCCGGCCAAATCAAAGCTTTTGAAAGGTTGAGCTATTACAATTATCCATTTTGTTTTCTTGCCTTACAAATTATGGTCCTTAATATATTTCTATGACAGAAAAGAATTTAATGAATAGGAAATTTTATTTTCATTATAATTTCTTCTAACATATTCTTTATCATTTCTTAAATTCAAATGGTTTGTGTTGACTTATTTATTTATTTATTTATTTGGTACTTGGGGCTTGAATCCAGGGCCTTGCACACACTTTGCAAGTGCTGTACCATGGGCTGCACCCCCAGCCCAATTTTTATATTTTATTTTGAGTCATGGTTTCACTAAATTACACAGGCTGCCTCTGTCCTTGAACTCACGATTCTCCTGCCTCAGCCTCCCTAGTCACTGGGATTAAAGATATGCACCATCGTACCTGGCTTTGTGTGTTGATTTTTAAAACATAAAATAGTCAACTTATGAATATTTTAAGGTGATTCTTTTTTTTTTTTTTTTTTTTTTTTGGCAATGGGGAATGAGCCCAGGCCCTTGCATATGCTAAGCGTGTGCTCTATCACTGAGCTACACCTTTATCTCCCTACCTTTTTTTTATTTGACAATTTATGTATAGTTCTTTGTGTTACTCTCATATGGGCTGTGTCATGTGTTGATAGTCATATGGATTTGTGCTTTATATGTTTATATACTGTATTTAGCTATTTGATACTGTTTGGCATTTGATTTATTTTGAAAATTTTCAAGAATGGAATTGGTATAAACTTATAACCATTATTGTTTTTTTTTACTCGCTCATTCCACAAATATTTGGAGCCTACTTTTGCCAAGCAATGTGCTTGGCTAGGTGCTTGGATTATAGTAGTAAAAACAAAACAAAACACAAAACCTCCTACTTTATGGAGTTTTTGTACTATTAAACAAGTAAATAGTAGGCTACCAGACAGTGATACATGAAAATTAGAGCAATGAGGAGGATTAGAAAGAAAGTTAAGTGGATAATAATGGTGGAAGAGCATATTATTTCTATAGAATTGTTATAGGTCTGTCTGATAGGGTGGCATTTGAACAGAAGCCTGAATAAAATGTAGTGAGCCACACATCTGTCTTTAGGAAGAATATTCTGGGCAGGGGAGATAAAGGTCTAAAGCCCTGTGGCTGACCTCCTCTCATTGTTTGTAGAACCTCAGAGAGTCAGTGTGATGGCTGTTAAGAGTGAGGCTGGACAGAGCAGGAGTTCTCTCTGGGCCTCACAAACCTGTCAGGACCTTGGCTGGTATCCTTATTAGGTGGGAAATCCATTGGAGAGTTTTGATTTGATGTAACTTTTTTTTCAAATAGGCAACATTTTGTTTATATTTACATAGGTAGGACTTCTGTTTATGTTACTACAAGTTAAGTATCCCTTATCCAAAATGTTTGGGAGTAGAAGTGCTTTAGATTTCAAATTTTTTGGCTTTTGGAATGTTTTTGTAAATACATGAGATATCTAGGAGTTGGACCCAAGTCCAGACACAAACTTCATTTGTTTTAAATATTATTTCTACATAGAGCCTAAAGATAATTTTATACAACATTTTTAATAATTTTGTGCATGAAACAAGGTTTCATGGTGTGGAATTTTTCACTTGTGGCATCATACTGGTACTCAAAGTTTTGGGGAAACTAGGGATGTCATTCAGCAATGGAGTACATGTTCAACATAAATCCCTGAATTTGATCCCTGTTGTTGTTGTTAGGTGCCATCAAGTCGGTATCCGACTTACAGCGACCCTCATATGGTTTTCAATGGCTGACTGTTTCGGGATTGCCTTGGGAGTGGATTACCAGGTCCTTCTCTCATTTTTGCAGTGCTGGGAATTGAACTCGGGACCTCAGAGACTGCAGCGCAGCGTTCTACCAACTGAGCTAAATCCCAGCCCAGCATTTGATCCCTAGCACCACAAAATTTTTTTTTTTTTTTTTAGTTTTAGATTTTGGATTTTTGAATTAGAGAACTCTATTCTCAATATTTTATCTCATGACATTTTGTCATCTGGATAATTTGAGGTGGTAGTTTTATTTATTTTTTAATTTTAAAAATTTTTTGGCAGTATTGAGGTTTGAACTCAGATGGGTCCTTGTGCATGCTAGACAGTTGTTCTACTACTGAGCTGTGCTCCCAGCCCTTTTTTAAGTTTTTATTTTGAGGCAAAGTCTCACTAAATTGCACAGGCTACCCAAGTCCTTGAACACTGATCCTCCTGCCACAGTCTTCCTGAGTCACTGGGATTACAGGGTTGTGACACAGAATCTGGCTTGAAATAATGAAGCAGTTTCTTTTTGTTTGTTTTGATTTCTGGCTTTGTTTTATGGTGTTCCTATCATTCTAGTCTCCGTATCAATTTTCTCTAATAGTTACAAAGTTAATTTTTTTTTTTTTTTTTTTTTTGAGACAGGATCTCGCTGTTTTACCCAGGCTGGTGTCAAACTTGCATCAGTTTTCCTGCCTCAGACTCCTGAGGGCTGGGATTATAGGCATGTGCCACTACACCTAGCTTAATTTCTTTTCTTTGTTTCTTTTGAAGACAAGGTCTATGTGGCTTCTGGTAGTTTCAAATTCATAGTTCTCCTTCAGTGTCCTGAGTGTTGGTATTATAGGCATGTGCCACCACACTGGCTAAGTTTGTCTTTTGTTGCTCCTAATTATTTCTTCACTGTTATTTATGCTCTTTCTTACTCCCTTCTTTCCTTATTATTACTTTTTGCCACTTATATCTTCCTGAGATTCTAAATTGTGGTAGATAGCCTTGTTTTCTTTGGCAGTACTTGAGGGCTGAACTTGGCAACCCTCCTGCCTCCACTTCCATAGCCACTGGAATTATAGGTATGCACCGCAGTGTCTGGCTAGATTTAATATATTTTATGGCTTTGAGTCTGAAAGTTTAAAGTATTTTGCTGGTACATAGGATTAATAAATTAGAGTAGATATTACATAAGAGAGGTATAAGAAATTTTAAAAGTTATTTTCATCTCCAATACTTATATATTCTTTTTTTCTCCCTTTTCTGTGCTTATAGTTTATTTAACAGTTAAATCCTCTTTTGTAATTTATAAAAAAAATTGAAAGCCAGACACAGTGGGTAGCATATACCTATTACTCCAGTGACTCAGGAGGCTGAGGCAGGAGGATCACAAGTTCAAGGTCAGAAGCAGCCTGCGCAACATAGTGAGACCCTGTCTCAAAATAAATAAAAAAGGGGCTGAGGGTGCAACTCAGTGGTAGAGTACTTGCTTAGCATGTGGAAGGCCTTAGGATCAACACAACAATACTGCCAAAAAATAAAACCCTACAACACAACATTGAGTACTTAATTTTAAATATTGTAGTGGCAGAGATGGATTCGTTGAATGATTTTTTTGTTTGTTTTGTTTTGTTTTTTTGAAACAGAATCTCACTACATAACTAAGGCTGGCCTGGAACTTGCTATGTTGCCCAGGCTGGCCTTGAATTTACAATCCGCCTGCCTCAGTGCTGGGATTACAGGCATGAAACACCATGCCTGGTTTATTGAATGATTAAATAAAGAAAATAATGGGGACATGTAGGAGTGGCCATTAGCGCATATATATATATATATATATATATATATATATATATAGAGAGAGAGAGAGAGAGAGAGAGAGAGAGAGAGAGAGAGGGAGGGAGAGAGAGAGGGGGGGAGTTTTATTTTTGTGGTGCTGAGGATCAAACCCAGGGCTTTGAGCATGCTAGGCACATGCTCTACATTGAGCTTCATCCCCATCCCTGCAAGCCATTATATATTATATGTTATATATTACATAATAATTGTGTATCAGTTGTTTTTTTGGGTCCCGTGATCCAAGTATCAAGTTTTTTTGTTAATCTAGGCCTGAGCAAAGGAAGGCCTGAATTAAGAAGATTATAGTAGGTATGAGCTGAATGGACAGATGATAAATATTAATGACTAAATTGCATGAGTCAGAACTGTTGAACAGAGGTTCTTTCTTTTTTCTTTTTCCTTCCTTCCTTCCTTTGTTTGTTTGTTTGTTTTTTTTTTTTGTGATACTGGGGGTTGAACCCAATGCCTCATGCTTGCATGCTTTGCCAGTGCTGTACCACTGAGCAGCACCCTCAGCCAATTTTTTTTACTCTTTGAGATGGGGTCTCACTAAATTATGCAGACTGCCTCTGGTCTTGAACTTGTGATCCTACTGCCTCTCCCTCCTGAGCCGCTGGGATTACAGGCATGCGCCACCGTGCCTGGCCTGAACAGAGGTTCTTAAACTTGAGCATGCATGAGGATCACTTGGAGGGTTTGTTTGCAAAATAGGTTGCTGGCCCTCACACCTAGAGTGTCTGTTTGAGTTGGTTTGTATTGGGGCCAGAGAATTGGCGCGCGCGCGCGCGCGTGTGTGTGTGTGTGTGTGTGTGTGTGTGTCTGTGTGTGTATTTTTTTAAAACAGTACTGCAAGTTGAACCTGGGGCCTTGCACATGGTAGGCAAATGCTCTACCATTGAGCTGCAACACCAACGAGACAGGGTCTTGCTGTGTAGTTTAGGCTGGCTTTGAATTCACCATGTAGTCCAGGCTGGGGTCAAACTTGCCATCTTCCTGTCTCTGGTTTTGGAGTGCTGGGATTATAGATGTATAGTGCCAAACCTGGTGAGAATTTTCATTTATAACAAGTTCACAGGTGTTGCTGATGCTACTAGTTGAGAGATTATACTTTAAGAATCACTGGTAGGTATACAGAGCTGGATGTAGTGGCCCCATGCCTGTAATCTCAGCACTCAGGAGGCCAGGCAGGAAGATCACAAAGTCAAGGCCACCCTTGGCTATATAGCAAGAGTCTCTCAGAAAATTAAATAGATAAATGAATAAATAAATAAATAAATAAAATGTATACTCTCTCCCAACCACATTATCTGTCTGTGTTAGCAAATGTGAAGTAAGCTGTCTTCTAATTATGTTTTTTTATTTGTTTTTCTTTCAGGCTAAGCAATGGTAATAACAATAATTCAACATGTAACATTGAAATAATAAACTCACTGGATATTGAAGAAAGCATTTGGTCCCCTAGGTTTGGATTAAAGGGCAAGATAGATGTTACAGTTGGTGTCAAAATACATCGAGGTTGTAAAACGAAATATAATATAATGCCTTTGGAACTTAAAACTGGCAAAGAATCAAATTCTATTGAACATCGGAGTCAGGTATAAATCTTAAGAAAATTTTCTGTATGCTTACTATAATTATTTAACATGTAGTCTATTTTATATAGTCTGGTTTAATTCAGGTAAATGTTTATTTGAGTTTCATGTAGTGCTTTTCAATTTGTAATACATCAGATATATACATGCATACTCAGTAGAAAAGTTTTTCAAGCAAAGTAATGCAAAAGCTGAACTCAAACAAATGATGCCAAATTTATGCTGCCACACCAATCAAAATAGATGCTGCCTTCTAAAAAAATTCCTTACCTATGCAAGTTGGGGAAACTAAGTGTATTTGGAGATTTTATCCTGCACATTAGCCTATTAAAGGTTCTGAGAAATCTTAAAATAATATACTGCAATTGCTCTTAGCTAGGCTTAACTCATTGTTTCCTAAACCTAACTTACCAGGTAGAAGTTTTTTTCATATAACATTTACTTAGAACACACTTTGGGAAACATAAGTGTAAATTTATTATTGTATAGTTTTGGCCTCTGTGAGATTGTAGTAATTTTTATCTAAGGTGAAATAATAGAATTGATTTTTATTGTTATGATAAAGTTTTAAAAATCATCTTTGATAAATATAACAATCATTTTTCTTCACAATTATTTTAAATTTATATTAATTGTGATTTAACAAATCAAAGTAATTAACACAAAGTTTATTTTGATTTCTTACTATTACCATCTCCTGTACCCATCTGGCGATCTGGTATGTCTTCATAAAAACTTTTAAGGTAGTAAAGATAAAGCTAAGAGATAGTAGTAGTATTGTATTTTTATTTTATAACATGTACTATGGGAATAGGTAGTATAACAGATGACAGAGTGTTTGTAATGTAACTGAAATGTTTTTGTCCTTAAGCAGATTTTATATAAAATTAGATTCAGATTCAAAGTACTGAATTGTATAATCAAGGATTAAAGAGACTTTCTCTACTAAATTTTTCTTGCCATTCTTTTTTTTTTTTTTCCTACAGTACTGGGAGGATGAATTTAGGACCTCTTGCTTACTTTGCAAGTGCTCTACCACTAGCTCCACCTCTAACTCCCTTTTAAGACTTTTTTATCTTTTTTTTTTTTTTTTTTTTTTTGTGGTACTGGCGATTGAACCCAGGGCCTTGCGCCTGTATGCTCTGCAAGTGCTGGACCACTGAGCTGTGCCCCCAGCACATTTTTTTAGTTTTTGAGACAGGGTCTGGCTAAATTATGCAGACTGCCTCTGGTCTCGAACTTGTGATCCTCCTGCCTCCACCTCCTGAGCTGCTAGGATTACAGGCGTGCGCCACTGCACCCGGTGACTTTTATCTTGAGACAGGGTCTCACTAAACTATGCAGGCTGCCTCTGGCCTTGAATTTGCAATCCTCCTCCCTATAACTCCAAAGGCACTAGCATTACAAACATATGGCACCACGCTAGGCAAAGAACTTTTACTCATTTAGATTGATTCTCTAGTTTGTTGTGCCTTTAAATCAGAGAATATGTATTACTGTATTAAATTTTATCTAGTTGGAACTTTTATCTTTGCAAGAAGAAAAGCTGCAAAAAAAAATGTGGTTAGGGGAGAAGTTGCAAAAAGAACTTTTCCTTTTTTGTGGTATTGGGAGGTTGACCCCAGGGCCTCTTACATACTTTGCCAGTGCTCTGCCACTGAGCTGCAACCCCAGCCCATTTTTTATATTTTATTTTGAGACAGGGTCTTGCTAAGTTACACAGGCTACCTCTGGCCTTGAACTCATGGTCTTTCTTCCTCTGCCTCTTGAGTTGCTGGGATTAAAGATATGTGCCATAGTACCTGGGTTGCTAAAATAACTTTTTTTTCTTTTGTGCTACTAGGATGGTGAACCCAGAGCCTTGCCATTACCACCATGCTGTACCCCTAGCTTCTTTTCAATTTTTTTTTATCTTGAGACAGGGTCTTACTAAGTTGCACAGACTGCCTGTGGCCTTAAACTTGCAATCTTCCTGCCTCCACCTTGCAAGTTGCTGAGATTACAGGCGTGTGCCACCGTGCTCAGCCAAAAAGAACTTTTAAGAATAAAATTGTCTGTCTGCTCGCTCGCTTGCTCTTTCTTTCTTTCTTTCTTTCTTTTCTTTCTTTCTTCTTTTTTTTCTTCAGTGAATTGAGTCCAGGGCTTCAGGCATGTGAGGCAAGTGCTATACCTCTGTGCTGTACTCTTATTTCTATAATTTTTGTGTTGGAGAAAAAAATGAGAAAATTTACTAGAGCAAAACTCAAACAAAAATGTTGACAATTATATTGCATATTTATTGTGCAAGAAAGAGGAAGACATTGAGAAGATAATTACTGGAGCTCCTTATTGAGTTATACAGCTACTGAGGATGAAGAAAGAAATAGAGTTACTCTCTTATTAGTTTTGACTCCTTCACTCTGGTAATGAAAAAACTTAAGGAAGTTTCTTTTTAAGGAAAAAAAAAAACAGTTTAACTTATAAATCACCCTCAGTTAAGGAAAATTGTTGTTTTGTGCTAGGGCTCTGACCTAGAGCTTCATACATGCTAGGTAAGCACTGTACCACTGAGCTATATCTCGTTACACCCCATCCCCCTTTTTAAAGTTTTCATTTTATAAATGAATATTATCCCAAAAGTCCATTTGTACTTCAGTGATTTGGCATGTGAAACACATTCTCCCAAGGAAAAATATAATAGGGAGCTGAGATTCCTAAACTAGATCACAAAAACCTATTAGCTTGTGATATAGTTGAATTATAATATTGTACAATTCAACACAACTTCCTTTTATCATAATATGAAAGAAGTCACATTTAAGTTATTTTTTTTTTTTTATTGAGTTCAGAAGCAGAGTTCTGAATAACTATTCCTTCTGTCTCACTTCCTGTGGGGGGAAGAGCTTAACATAGAAGGACTGAGTTTTTGGATGACTCCCTTGGTCTATAGCCATAGGCCTCCACCCTGTCATATATCGTTGTTGTTGTTGTTGTTAGGTGCCGTCGAGTCGGTATCCGACTCATAGCGACCCTCTGTACAACAGGGGAAACACTATTGTCAGTGCTTCTCTGCTGTTCATAGGGCTTTCAATGGCAGATTGATTTTTTGGGAGGGGGTTGCCAGGTCCTTCTCCCAAGCCTACAGCTTCTGGTGTTCCCAGGCGGTCTCCCATCCAGGTACTAATCAGGCCCGACCCTGCTTAGCTTCCGAGATCTGACGGGATCGGATGCCACAGGGCTACAGCTGCAGGCAATTGTCATATATTAGTTTGTTTTAATTTTAAAAAGTTTTTATGCTGGAGTGTAGCTCAGTGGTGGAATACTTGCTTAGCATGCATGAAGCTCTGGGATTGATTCCCAGCACCACTTAAAGAATCAGTGGCACACACCTGTCCAAGGACTTGGGAGGTGGAGGCAGGAGGATTGCAAGTTTGAAGCCAGCTTGGGCTGGTCTCAGCCTGGCTAAAAAGTGAGACCCTATCTCAAAAAAAAGAAAAAAAATAGGTGGGGCAGCTGGGCACCATGGCGCATGCCTGTAATCCCAGCGGCTTGGGAGGCAGAGGCAGGAGGATCACAAGTTCGAGACCAGAGGCAGTCTGTGTAATTTAGTGAGACCCTGTCTCAAGAAGTAAAAAAATGGGCTGGGTTGCAGCTCAGTGGTCCAGCACTTACAAAGCATGTAAGCGCGAGGCCCTGGGTTCAACCCCCAGTACTGCAAAAAAAAAAAAAAAAGAAAGAAAGAAAGAAAAGAAAAGTGGGGGAGGGTAACTTATTTATATTATGGACAAGAAGAGTGTTTTTAAGACTTCTTGAAACATGCTTTATGGGCTCAGATGTTTAAGCAACATCCTATCATAAAAATCTTAGGCATGCAAGCTGGGCGTGGTGGCGCACGCCTGTAATCCCAGTGGTTTGGGAGGCGGAGCCAGGAGGATCGCAAGTTCGAGACTTAGCGAGACCCTGTCTCAGAAAGTAAGGAAAAAAATTAAAAAAGGGCTGGGGGTGCAGCTCAGTGGTCCAGCACTTGCAAAGCATGCAGGTGTGAGGCCCCGGGATCAACCCCCAGCACCACACACACACACACACACAAAAGAATCTTAGTCATGCAGATAAATTTAGATCAAGCTAAAATAGGCATGATTCTTCCCTAAGACAGAATGTTTGTACATTTCACTTTGTACTTTTTTTTTTTTTTTTTTTTGGTGGTACTGGGGGTTGAACCCAGGGCCTCATCCTTGCATGCTCTGCAAGTGCTGGACCACTGAGCTGCACCCTCAGCCCATTTTTCACTTTTTGAGACAAGGTCTTGCTCAATTATGCAGACTGCCTCTGGTCTCGAACTTGTGATCCTCCTGTCTCCGCCTCCTGAGCCGCTGTGATTATAGGCTCCCCACTACTTTGTAGATATTTGAAATTACTGTATTTCTGTACGTGTCTTTGACTATTGAGCCATCTGAGGTTGCTTTTATTTGTTTCTTCTGAGACGGGTTCTCTTTTTTCGTGTAGATCAGGCTGGCCTCAAACTCACACTGATTGATCCTTCTGCCTCAGCTTCCTGAGTGCTGAGATTATAGGCATGCACTACCATGCCAGACTGGTCTTTGTCTCTCTTTCCTTCCTTCTTTCCTCCTTCCCTCCCTCCTTCCCTCCTTTGTTTTCTTTCCTTCTCCCTTCCCTTCCCTTCCCTTCCCTTCCCTTCCCTTCCCTTCCCTTCCCTTTTGTCTTGTCTTGTCTTGTCTTTTCTTTTCTTTCCACTTGAAGGTTGAACTCAGGGCCTTGCACATACTTTGCAAGTGCTTTATCCCTGAGCTGCACTTCTAGTCCATTTCTTATTTTTTACTGTGAGTCGGTCTTGCTAAATTATGCATGCTGTCTCTGGCCTCCAACTTCCGATACTCCTTCCTCAAACTCCCAAGTTGCTGAGATCACAGACAAGAGCCACCGCACCTGGCTCTGTATTTCTTTATTGTCTAAGTGAAGCTAAAAAGCCAGAACTGCTTGTTTTGTGCAAATTAAATGTTCAACATTGAATTTGTTGTGTTACTTTTAGCAATTTTGCTTGTGTTCTTTTCTTTTCTTTTTTCTTTCTTTCTTCCTTTCTTTTTTTTTTTTTTTTTTTGTACTGGGGGTTGAATCCAGGGGCTTGCACTTGCATGCTTTGCCAGTGCTGGACCCCTGAGCTGCACCCCCAACCCATTTTTTTTACTTTTTTGAGACAGGGTCTCACTAAGTTATGCAGACTGCCTCTGGTCTCGAACTTGTGCTCCTCCTGCCTCTGCCTCCCAAGCTGCTGGGATTACAGGCGTGCACCACCACACCTGGCTCGCTTGTGTTATTTTCAAAATGGAAATAGCTTCATTGACCTTTTGACTTTAAAATTATGTGTTGATTATCAGGCAATATAGGGAAATAATAGAAAGTTGTAGTTTTGTTTGACAAAATGTTCAGTGTTTGTTTAACAACCTGTTTTGCACAGGTTGTTCTGTACACGTTGCTAAGCCAAGAGAGAAGAGCAGATCCAGAGGCTGGCTTGCTTCTCTACCTCAAGACTGGGCAGATGTACCCTGTGCCTGCCAATCATCTCGATAAAAGAGGTTGAGCTTCTTGCTTTCAGTTTTAATTCTCTGCATCCCCTCCTCCCTTCAACTTTTGGTGATACACTTTTACACCTGATAGTCTGCCTACTGCATTTGCTGGGTCTACTACATGTGATTTGTAGTTGTGGTATTTTTTAAAAAGAATGTTTATTTTTTTGCACTAATAGTGGTTAAACCCAGGGGTTCACAAATGCTTGTCAAGTGTTCCACCACCGAGCTTTACTCCTAGCCCCTTTTTTATTTTTTATTTTAAGACACAGTCTTAATAATTGCGTAGGCTGCCTCTGGCCTTGAATTTGCAATCCTTCTGCCTTTGTTTCCTGAGTCACTGGGCTTACAGGTGTGTGCTACGGTGCCCAGCCTTTTTTTTTTTTTTCCAGTACTGGGGATTGAACCCAGGGCCTCACACTTGCATGCTGTGCCAAGTGTGGACCACTGAGCTACACACTCAGCCCATTTTTGTTTTACTTTTTGAGACAGGGTCTCACTAAATTACGCAGACTGCCTGTCGTCTCGAACTTGCGATCCTCCTGCCTCTGCCTCCCAAGCTGCTAGGATTACAGGCATGCACCACCCTTGGTACCCAACTTTTTAAAAGAATTTTAACACTATACTCTATAGTTGAAAACATCATAACTTTTTAAAATTTTTATTATATATAACCTTATTTTGAACTTCCTATCTTATATTAGCCTATAGCCATACCACAGTGGTGTCAGATCCTGTCAGATCTTGGAAGCTAAGCAGGGTTGAGCCTGGTTGGTATTGGACGGGAGACCGTCTGGGAAAACCAGGTGCTGTAGGCTTAGGAGAAGGACCCGGCAACTCACTCCCAAAAAACAACCTGCCATTCAATAGCAGAGAAGCACTAACAATAGTGTTTCGACTGTTGTACATGGGGTTGCTATGAATTGGACACCGACTCAATGGCATCTAACAATAACCACAATCATATATTAGAGATATTCTAGATGGTTCTGTATATCTTTGGCATTTGGCTAATAAAACAGTTGTTTCAAGAACTTACCAAGTGAACAAAAACTTAAGGGAAATTCCTATAGCAGAATATAACTAACAGTGATTATTCTAGTGCAGTTTGAAATGTGAATATTATTCTCTACTTTTCTTTGTACTTATTTATTTATTATTTTTATTTATTTATTTATTTATTGCAGGGCTTCATGCCTGCATGCTCTGCAAGTGCTGTACCACTGAACTGCACCCCCAGCCCATTTTTTTTTACTTTTTGAGATAAGGTTTTACTAAATTATGCAGACGGCCTCTGGTCTTCAACTTGTGGTCCTCCTACCTCTGCCTCCCGAGTCACTGGTATTACAGGCATGTGCCACTGAGCCTGGCTACTTATTTATTTTTTGAGATAAGATCTCACTATATAGCTCAGGTTGGTCTTTTTTTTGTTATTGTTGGTAATACTTGAGTGTTGAACCTGGGGCCTCACATACTGTGCAAATGGTCTACAACTGTGCTGTACCCCCAGCCCATTTTTATTTATTTACTTTTTTGAGTCAGGGTCTTGCTAAATTTCACAGTCTGCCTCTCACCTTGAACTCAATCTTCCTGGCTCCACCTCCCATGTCACAGGGATTACAGGTGTGTATCATCATGCTTGGCATTCAGGCTGATCTTGAACTCATTTTTAGCCAAGGCTGGCCTTGAACTTGTGATCCTTCTGTTTTAGCCTTCCAAGTGCTAGGATCACAGGTGTATGCCGCCATACCTGGCTCTTTTCTTTATTTTTATAATCTGAAAGTTTTACTGATATGATAGGAAAGATAGGTGATAAACTTTGTTAAACTTTATAAAGACAGCTTTTTTTCTCCCATAGAACTATTAAAGCTAAGAAACCAAATGGCATTCTCTTTGATGCACCGCATTAGCAAATCTGCTACTGGGAAGGAGAAGACAGAGCTTGCTTCTTTGCCACAAATAATTGAGGAAGAGAAAATCTGTAAATACTGTTCACAAATGAGTAATTGTGCTCTTTATAACAGGTAAACACACTATCTTCTAAAGCATTAATTCAAATTAAATATGAACTCAACTCAAATATGAACTCAGTGATTTAACATTGGTGGCTGGTCTGACATTGATGATTTCATTTTAATTTATTTTATTTTACATTTTTCTTTGTAGTATTTGTAAAATGAAATGAATCAAAATAAAAAGCAGGTCATATTTTCTAATGAGTTTATTTTCTTGGTGAATAATAAGAGTACTTTAAAAACTTTTTCAGTGAGACATTTTACATACAACTCTAACTTCGAACTTCTTTGTGTGTTGGTGATCAAACTCAGGGCCTTCCAGTTGCTAGCAAGTGCTTTACCACTTTGGTGCTTCTGCAGGCCTCTAACTTGGAATTTTGTATTTAGAGCAGTTGAACAACAAATGGAGGACAATTCAGTTCCAGCGGTCATGCTGTCCAAAATAAAAGAAGAAACCCAGCACCTGAAGCTTTCACATTTAGAGTATTTCAGCCTTTGGTGTCTAATGTTAACTCTGGAGTCACAATCAAAAGATAAGAGAAAGAATCATCAAAATATCTGGTTAATACCTGCTTCCAAAATGTAAGTGGTTCATTTAATGCGATAAAGTGTCAGTAATTTCCATAGCTAGTATAATGACATCTGGAATTCATGACAAATGAAGGTTATGTAGTATGTTAAAGATAAGTGGTTTTATTTGTCCACGACAGCTCCACATGGCTGTCACTGAATTGTTTCTAAGTAGAGCATCATTTCTACGGATGCTATGAGCTGTGATCATTGTTGGTAATATGTTTTTTGTGGGTTAAATGTTCCTCAGTAGATCTTATTTTAAAAATTAGTAGTAAGTTCTTTTTTATCAGTGATGTGAATATAAGGTGAATTGTTACATATTGGTGGAGTGCAAATTAATGAGATTTTACTTAGGTCTTTAAATACCAGTATTTAAAAAGTTTATATTTTTCAGTAAAATTCTATATTATTATTAGTGAAAGTTTATATTTTGTTTTAATACAGATTTATGTTTTCTAAAGGTCCATCTTATTTTCCTTGTGGTACCCGTTTTTTTCTAAGTTACTTGTACAGGTGGAATTTTGTATATCTTGACATGTTATTTTTCTTTATTTGAAATTTAGTTGCTTTAGTTTCATTTTTGTCTTTCCAGAATGAATATTAATGGTAATGTAACTTCAGAAATAATAGGATATTTATTTCCCCAATATTAGACTTTAATATAAGGAAACATTACAGTAGAAGTTTATGTAATTATAGACTGCCTAAGTATGGTAACTATGTCAGACATACATACCAAGAAGCCTCTGAGGTTGTACAGTATTTAATAGTAGTGCCTGAGAGGTTATAAATACTAAATACTTAGAGTAGAATTATCAACTTGCTTGCCATTTTAATAATTATAAAACGTCTTATAAACACTGAAGAAATAGATTATCAACGTCAAGTCTAGGAGCAAATTATGATTTGTCTTCTGTAATGTAATATGTATCAGCACAGGAGGTGGGGGTATCAATTATGTATCACTGTGCTAATAAGCATCTTATTCAGGGATCCCAGCCAGTGGGTCCAAAAGGGGTATGAGGGATCATGTAAACTAGCCAGGCGTGATGGCATATGCCTATAATCCTGCACTTGGGAGGTTGAGGCAAGCTGATTTGTGCATTCAAGGCCAACAATAAAAAGCCCCCAACAACAACAAAGAAAAACAACCAATAGAAGGAATTTACTTAGCATTTCTAACTCTTTACTGTAAATTGTAGAAATATAAAAAGGACAGACTCAATATTGGCATTATTTTCCAGGGGTCAGATAAACAAGTAAATTGGGGAAAAGTATAAACACAGTATTTATGTATGATATAAATGGAAGCTTTCCGTCTCTTTCTTTCTCTTCCATAGGGAGGAGAGTGGCAACTGCATTGGAAACCTGATCAGAAAAGAACATGTAAAGAGAATTTGTGATGGGCAATACTTACATACTTTCCAACGTGAAAATGGTGCCATACCCTTTACAAATCTAATTTCAGGTGACCCAGTTATTTTAAGTGGAGAAGAGAGAATGCTGTTTGCTTTGTCTAGAGGATATGTGAAAAAGATTAACATGACAACTGTAACCTGTTTATTAGACAGGTAATGAAATGCCACTTCTTTTGTTAACAGCTTTATCAATATATAATTTACATACCAAATGGTTCATCTGCTTAAAGTGTATAGTTCCATGGTTTTTAATATATTCAAATAGTTGTACAGAGATCTAGGGATATATCTCAGTGGTAGAGTGCTTGCTTAGCATGCACAATTCCCTAGGTTAGATCCTGAGCACTGCAACAAAGAGAAACAAAAATATTATACAACCATCACCTCAACCAATTTTTGGGCATTTGTATAACCCCAGAAAGAGACCTGTACCCTTTAGCGGCCATCCTTTCATTTCCCTCCAACTCCCCCTATCCCTGGCCAACTACTAATCTGTCTGTGTAACTACATTCTGTCTGTGTAAATTTGCCTCTTCTGAACATTTCGTATAAATGGAATTATACAATCCATGGTCTTTGGTGACTGGTTCTTATCAGTATATTGGTTTTGAGATTCATCTCATATGGTAGCATGCATCGGTACTTTGTTCTTTTTATTTAAAAAAAGGTAAAATTCACATATAAAATCAACTATGCATGTACCAATACTTCATTCTTTTTATTAAAAAAAGAAGTAAAATTCACATAATATAAAATCAACTATTAACCATTTTAAGTTGTATAATTTAGTGGTATTCAATAAATTTGCAGTATTGGGAACCATCACTTCTATGTAGTTTAAAACATTTGTCTCATCCTAAAGGAAACTTTAAACCCACTAAGCAGCCCCTTATCACTCTCTCCTCCCTCTAGCCCCTGGCAGCCACTGTTCTGCTTCCGTCTCTATAGATTGATCTATTCTGAATATATGGCATCAGTGTAACCACACAACATGTGACCTTTTGTTTCTGGCGTCTTGTATTTAATGTTTATTAGGTCCATTCATTTCTTTTTATGGCGAAGTAATACTCCATTGTATGGTTAGATCACATTTTCGTCTGTTCACTGGCCAATGGACATGTGAGTTTAAATACTGTTACTATGAATACCTACAATTTCTTTTTTCTGGTACTTGGGGGTTGAATCCAGGGCCTCACACTTAAACACTGCAAGTGCTCTACCACTGGTTGCACCCCCCCAGCCTATTTTTTACTTTCTTTATAATCTTGAAACAAGGTCTCACTAAGTTTCACAAGCTACCTGTGGCCTTGAACTTGTGATCTTCCTGCCTTTGCCTCCCAAGTTTCTGGGATTACAGGCATGTGCCACCCACACCCAGCTTTACCTACAGATTTTTGTGTGGACATATTTTCATTTTTCTTTATAGTTACCTAACAGTGTAATCACTGGTTTGTATGCTAACTTTCTAGTTAATATTTTGAGGAATTACCAAACTGTTAAACCTTTGTTTAGTTCTTTATGTTTCATAGTGCTGATGTGGACATAATATTTTCTAATTCTCATAAGCACATATATGTCAGGAATGGTAGATAACTATACTGCTAGCTGTAAGGCTTAGTTTTCCCTAGTACTGTAGGCACCATTTTGTTCTCGCTTTTAATTGTTTTTTTTTTCATCAATTGCTGTGATATAAAGTATAATTTGTTTCAGTTAAAAGAAAGTTGACTTAAAATACCATAGAGATATCTGATCAATCCATGTTTATTGTGGCTTTCTTCACAATGGCCAAGATATGGAAATCAACCTAGGTGTCCATCAACAGATGAGTGGATAAGGAAAATGTGGTGTATATACGTCATGGAGTTTTATTCAGCCATAAAGAAAGGTGAAATTAGCTGGTGGTGGTGACATACGCCTGTAATCCCAGCGGCTTGGGAGGTGGAGGCAGGAGGATTGCAAGTTCGAGACCAGAGGCAGTCTGCGTAACTTAGCGAGACCCTGTCTCAAAAAAGAAAAAAAAAAAAGGGCTGGAGGCAGCAGCTCAGTGGCCCAGCACTTGCAAAGTATGCAAGCGCAAGACCTTGGGTTCAACCCCGGGTACTTCAAAAAAAAAAAAAGGATGAAATTATGGCATTTGCTGGAAAATGGATGAAACTAGAGATCATCATTTTAAGCTAAATAAGTCAGTCCCAGAAGGATAAACATCATATGTTTTCTTTCACATGTGGATGTTAAATTTCAGTATGTATGCAATATTAAAATACATAGATCATGAAAGTAGAAAGGGGCCTGTCTAGGTGCAGAAAGACTAAAGAGAAGAGAGGGTGGCAACAAAGGGTAATGAGAGAAAGAGAAATATCACATTTTGCTATTAAGGCAAAAATCTCAATGTAAATATATATATATGGGCTGGGATTTAGCTCAGTTGGTAGAGCGCCGCTCTCTGAGGTCCTGAGTTCGATTCCCAGCACTGCAAAAATGGGAGAAGGACGTGGCAACCCACTTCCAAGGCAATCCTGAAACAATCTGCCGTTGAAAACCCTATGAGGGTTGCTATGAGTCGGACACAACTTGATGGCACCTAACAACAACAACAACAAACATATATATATATATATATATATATATATATATTTATATAATTAAATATATATTATAATATATATTATATTAAATAATATATATTAAATATGTATACATTATATATTATACATATGTAATATATATAATATATAATATATATTATGTATATTATACATAATTATATAATATGTAATTATGTACAAAATACAAAATATGCATAATTATGTATATTATACATTATATATTATATTATATATTATATATTATATATATATGTTTGTTGTTGTTGTTGTTGTTAGGTGCCTTGGAGTCGGTATCTGACTCATAGCGACCCTACGTACAACAGGGGAAACTCTATTGTCAGTGCTTCTCTGCTGTTCATAGGGTTTTCAATGGCGGATTGATTTTTGAGATTGGGTTGCCATACTGCTGTGGCATCTGATCTTGGAAGCTAAGTAGGGTTGGGCCTGGTTAGTACTCAAATAGGAGACCACCTGAGAATACCAGATGCTATAGGCTTGGGAGAAGGACCTGGCAACCCACTCCCTAAAAACAATCAGCCTTTGAAAACCCTATGAATAGCAGAAAAGCATTGACAATAGTGTTTAACCTGTTGTACAAAGGCTCACTATGAGTTGGACACTGACTCAACGGCACCTAACACCAACAATGATATATAAATATATATATACATGGAATATGGATAGATAGATATACACAGAAACTAGACATGCAAATGCAAAGATGACCATTGGTGGGGAGGAAGGAGATGGGGATAGTGAGGGTCATGATAGGATAATTAATGGAGGATGTGAACATGAGCAATGTACAAATGATATGCATGTACGGAAATGTCATAAAGAAACCCATTAAGTTGTACACTAACTAAAAAATTATTTTAAAAATGACAATGAAAAAGAAAGTTGATTAAAGAAAAATACCAAGTAAATAGAATAGTCATCATGAAAACCTGTGGTTGAGACCAATATCCCTGGTCACTAATATTTATATTTTCCATTTTTACAAACTTATCCTTCCTTACAATTAGTACGGGCATGGCTCACCATTTTTTAAAAATTTTCTTTCTTTTTTTAAGTACTCCGCCACTGAGTTACATCTCCAGGCCTCCTCACCATTTCTCAGTGGATAGAAGTGAACAGTTAGGGTGTAGTGATATCTGGGTAACTGCAGTAGAAATATCCAGGGTTGTATTTTACCAACCAGTAATCCTTGTTGAGCCATAACTAACACTGGTCTGGGTCTCATAATATGGATTATGAGCCTTAATATTCCTGTTTTTGCTTAGTAATCCCTATAATCCTTTACAGTACGTTTGTTTTTTTGTGGTGGTGAGGATTGAACCCAGGGCCTTGTGGATACTAGGCATGCACTCCACTACTGAGCTATTCCTCCAGTACTCCTTGCAGTATTTCTTTTTAGTGTCTACCATGTATTAGTTACTTTGTAAATCTTTGAGGAATTTACAGTCATGTGTGTTGTTGTTGTTGTTAGGTGCTGTGGAGTTGGGTCTGACTCATAGCGATCCTAGGTACAACAGGCAAAACACTATTGTTAGCGCTTCTCTGCTATTCATAGGGTTTTCAATGGCGGATTGATTTTTGGAAGTGGGTTGCCAGGTCCTTCCTCCAAGCCTACAGTATCTGGTGTTCCCAGGCGGTCTCCCATCCAAGTATTAACCAGGATCCATGCTGCTTAGCTCAATATCTGACAGGATCTAACACCACAATGCTATGGCCGCAGGTGGAGTCTTGTATGTAGATATATACATACATTTTCAATTTAGTATGTTGTTAGGTGTTCAAATTGATGGGAACACAGGCATTTACTTCTATTTTAGGAAGCTCAAGGAAGGCTTTTTAGAAAAGCTGAGTCTGGATCTTCATCCTGTGGATTAATAAATTAGAGAAGAGTATACTAGACTAAGAAAAGATGTTGCATGAAGCTATGATCCGTGTGTGATATAGTATGATATAAAGTTTTCAGGAAAGTTTAGGAAATTATTTCTAGAATGTCATATAAGGAAGGAAGTGATTGGAGAGGTGAGGTCTCGAAGGTCTTAATATACCATGTTCAGAAGTTTTGTAAGTTTTACTTATTCAGATGTGTTGAAGGATTTTAAACAGAATAGGTAGTAGTTGGATGTGCATTTTCCTGTGGATACATTGTGAAGAATTGAGTTAGTTAATAGAGGTAAAATGAAAAGCAGAGAAACCAGGAAGCTTTTGTAGTGGCCCAGGCTAGAGACCATTGCAGGAAAAGTAGTTTTGGCAAAGAGGAGAGAATGGCTTTGATAATTATTTACCAAGTAAAATCAGCAGGCATTTGGATACTGATTAGATATTGTTGTTGTTGTTGTTATTATTAGGGTTGGGAAAGGGAAAGATCAGTACAGCAGTGTGGTTACAAGTGCCATTAACTGAAATTCAGACTAGAGGAGACTCAGGTTCATCAGGGATGAGGAGTTCAGTTTTGAAGACATTGAGCTTTCAACGCCTGAGTTTTGTCCAGATGGAGAGATCTTGCTGCCTGTAGATACTCATATCTAAAGTATGGGTTAGGAGCCAGGTGGGAGAGGAGTCTGAGGGCAGGCCTAGAGATAATGGATGCAGGATTTAGAGCCACATGTTGGCCTGGGACCATTGGGAAAATGATGAGAAAGGACGTACAGTAGACCAGGGAAGGGACTCTAGAGAACACCAGGATTTAAGGGACCTGATAGAAGATGGGGAGGAGGTGGTAAGAAAGAGCTAGGTGCATTGGCACTCACCTGTAATCCCAGTAAGTCCAGAAACTGAGGCGGGATTGTGAGTTTGAGGCCAAACGCAGCCTGCGTAACTGAGACTGTCTCAAAATAAAAAGTTAAAAAATGGGCTGGCTACAGCCAAGTGGTAGAGCACTTGTAAACTATGTGTGAGGCCCTGGGTTCAACACCCAAGTACCGCAAAATAAATAAATACATACATACATGCATACATACATACATAAATAAGAGGGAGAGAGGGAGAGGGAGAGGGAGAGAGACAGGAAGGGGGGGGCAGAAAGGCTTATCCTCCAGATTGGAGGAAGTGAAGACCCAAGTGCTGAAGATCCTCCTGGGGGTGGTGAACCTATGTTAGATTACAAGGGTTAAGTGAATGTTCAGCAAGTGTTTTACGTTCATGATTATTAATTGCTCTGGCTTTGGTGCCTTATGTCTTCTGCTTCCCCCTTTTTTCACCAATTCAGGGTCTCATGTTGTCTTTGACAGGCAAGTGTCAATGAGGGGTTTGGTAGTCTTGTTTTGTTCTGTTTTTTTGAGGTAGTCTCTCCCTGTAGCCCAAGCTGGCAGTGAACTCACAATCCTCCTGTCTCAGCCTTGCGAATGCTGGAATTAGAGTTCTGCGCCACTGTGCCCGGGGTTGATACCTATTTTATAGCTATTCTGGCCCACTTTTTTAGGATGTAGCAGTATATTTCTTATAGAGACCATGTAAAATGATAAATCTCATGTATTTGTTTTACTGTTTTAGGAGCTTGTCGGCACTTCCAGAGTCAACTTTGTTCAGATTAGACCAGGAAGAAAAAAATTGTGATATTGATACCCCTTTAGGAAATCTTTCTAAATTGATGGAAAACACTTATATCAGGTGTGTAATAATGAGTGAATCTGAAAATCTGAATTTCTCCTTTTGTAAGGAATACTACTAAAAGTGTTTTTTTGTTTCTTTGTTTTTCTTGCTTTTCAGCAAAAAACTTCGAGATTTAATCATTGACTTTCAGGAACCTCAGTTTATACCCTACCTCAGTTCTGTTCTTCCACATGATGCAAAGGATACAGTTGCTAGCATTCTAAAAGGTATGCTACCGTCAGCATTTGCATTAATTTTTTTCTTAGTTCTATTTATAATTTAATCTATGTCATGGTCTAATTTTTTTTTTCCCTCTTTTGAGACAAGGTCTCACTATATAGCACAGGCTGGCCTTGAACTCACAATCCTCCTGCCTTGGCCTCCCTAGTGTAGGGATTGTAGGCATATATTACTATGGCTGGCTCAAAAAAATATTTTTAAGCAATGCTGGGGATCAAACCCAGGCCTTGCACATGGGAGGTAAGCATTCCTACCACTGAGCTACATCCCTAGCCCTTAAATTTCTTTTCTTTTCTTTTTTTAATTTTTTTAAAATTTTGAGACAAGGTCTCACTGTGTGGTTGAAGTTGGCCTGGAATTCCCTATGCATACCAGGCTGGCCTGTGGTACACAGGTCTGTGACACCATGCCCAGCTTCTATTTCCTTTGATTAGACTTGGAATTACAATAGTTACAGACTCTTTGGAAGGAATTTTATTTATATTCTTAAAAATCACAATAACATTATTTTACCTTGCAAAGATATTTGAAGAACAGACTTAGATAGAGACTGCTTTTCCTGTACAATGTGAATTTATGAGCCCAGCATGGTAGTCATGCCTATAATCCTAGCACTTCGGAGGCTGAAGATGGAGGATCACAAGTTTGAGGCCAGCCTGGGCTACATAGCAAGAATCTATCTAAAAATAATAATGATAATAATAATAATAACAACAATAATAATAATATTGCTAGGCACAGTGGTGCATGCCTCTAATCTCAGCATGGAGGAGGCAGAGGCAGGAAGATCACAAGTTCAAAGCCAGCCTAGGTTACTTAGTGAGACTTTGTCTCAAAAAGAAAAAAGAGAGAGAGATTGAGCGCCAGGCATCCTGGAACATGCCCGTAATCCTAGCGACTCAGGAGGCCGAGGCAGGAAGAGTGCAATTTGAGGCAAGAGGCAGTCTGTGCAACTAAACAAGACCCTGTCTCAAAAATAAAAAGCGGGGGCCGGGCATGGTGGCGCACGCCTGTAATCCCAGCAGCTCGGGAGGCGGAGGCAGGAGGATCGCAAGTTCGAGACCACAGGCAGTCTGTGTAACTTAGCGAGACCCTGTCTCAAAAAGTAAAAAAATGGGCCAGGGTGCAGCTCAGTGGTCCAGCACTTGCAGAGCATGCAAGGGCGGGCCCTGGATTCAACCCCCAGTACCACACAAAAAAAAAAAAAAAGAAGAAGAAAGAAATTAAAAAGGGCTGGATGTGTGGCTCATTGGTGGAGCACTTGCTTATTAGCATGTGTGAGGCTCTGGGTTCAATCCTTAGTACTGGGGAAAAAAAAGAGTTTGTTCACTGAAATTTACCACTCTTTTTCCTGTTATTTTTTAAATTTTGATGTAGGTTTGAATAAACCTCAGAGGCAAGCCATGAAAAAGGTTCTTCTTTCGAAAGACTACACACTCATCGTGGGAATGCCTGGGACAGGAAAAACAACTACAATATGTACTCTTGTAAGGTTATTATTATTTTGCTTAGAAATGAAATGTTTACATCAGTTTCTCAGTTCAAAAGATGTGATATTTGATATCAAAGGGGCAGAATTTTAATTCATAATCTTTATTTCAAATTAACCTTTTAGAATGACATGAGAAATAAATAAAGCTTGCAGCTCAGTGGTCCAGCACTTGCAGAGCATGCAGGCGCGAGGCCCTGGGTTCAACCCCCAGTACCACAAAAAAAAAAAAAAAAAGAAAGAAAGAAAGAAAGCTAAATTACACATAATTGTAATCAAGTTTTAGATTTCTTGCATTTAGAATTTCTTAAGGTTTCTATCTGTTGGAATATGTGATATCATTGTGTGGTTGAAATAGATTTTCCTGGATTCATTTTTCACGTCAGTAAATTTCTATCCAGTCAGAATAATCACAGTGATGATAGTAAATACTTACTTGTTGTTGCCATGTGCCAGAAACTATTAAAAGTTTACATATATTGAATTTTATTATCACATTAATGTATTTTATGAACATGACTAATAATTGTAATAATAATGCGATACATTTTTTGTAAAACATGTTGGGTTTATAATTTTTTTTTAAAAAAGTTACTTGGCTCAACTCTTATGTATGGGTCCTATTGAATTTTCTAGCTCTGTTTTAAAATGTAAGCGTGTTAAAAATTATCTGAAATTAAAAGTAATGCTGTTTTTCTTTCTTACCCATTACTAGGTAAGAATCCTCTATGCCTGCGGTTTTAGCGTTCTGTTGACCAGCTATACACACTCTGCTGTTGACAATATTCTTTTGAAGTTAGCCAAGTTTAAAATAGGATTTTTGCGTTTGGGTCAGACTCAAAAGGTTCATCCCGATATCCAGAAATTTACAGAAGAGGAAATTTGCAGATCAAAGTCCATTAAATCCTTAGCTCTTCTAGAAGAACTCTACAATAGTCAAGTAAGTATAATTATTGCACAATACTGAGTAATTTCTGTGCTAGCAGGAGGGGAGAAATGATGCTATAGGAAATTTAGTCATATTGATCAGATGTGCGTGTGATTAATTTCTTTATACTGGCTGGGGAAGTGGCTCAGTGATAATGCTTGCCTAGTGTTCATGAGACCTTGCTCCGCAGCATCCCCTCCAAAAATGTGTGTGCTGTAGAACCCACTTTTCACTTTAGAATTTCCTCTTTTCTTTGGAACTGAAATAAAGTTCTTGGCATATTACTCATAGATGCCTCCCTTTCTCTTTTCTGTGTTCTTATCCACTAATTCTTTCCTCTGTCCCCTACTTCTGATCTTATCAGTGATTAGTTAATTCCAGTTATCATATTTTTACTTCTGAAATTTCCATTTAGTTCTTTTAACCTTCTATTTCTTTGCTTGTTGTTGTTGTTAGGTGCCGTTGAGTAAGTATCCGACTCATAGCGACACTCTTAGGGTTTTCAGTGGCTGACTGTTTTGGGATTGCCTTGGGAGTGGATTGCCAGGCCCATCTCCCATTTTTGCTGCTGGGAATTGAACTCAGGTCCTCAGAGACTGCAGCGCAGTGGTCTACCAATTGAGCTAAATCCCAGCCCGATTTCTTTGCTTAGTCTTCCTATTTATTTTGTTTGATTCAGTCATGTTCATAATTGGTTGTTGAAACATCTTTTATGATGAATGCTTTAAAATCTTGATCACATATGAGAACTCTGACATCTCTGTTATCTTCCTGGTTCTGGCAACATGAGTGACATTCAATTGAATTGTGAGCATTTTTGTATTGTATCATTTCCTCTAACACTGCTCTGGTTAGGGGACCACTGTGTTGCAGCGTTGAGAAGGTAGGAGTGCAGGCTCCCTACTCAGCCTTGGCTGCATCTGTGGGGGTGGTGCCATACATTTTCTGTGGTGACTGGCTAGAGGAAAGCAGCTGTTGTGTAACGTTTTCTGTCTGCTAGGCTTTCCCTTTCCTATTCCTAAGCTTGAGAAGAGCAAGCTTTTGTTGAAGCTGTTTTTTGTTTACACTCATTAGCAATGCTAAGTTGTTGGTATCTTCATTTCCAAGGTTGGGACATATAAGGCAAATAGAAAACTCAGAGAATTAACTACTGTGCTGTTCCTGTGATCCTGAGCTCCCTAGCTGGTCAACCTTCTTGGCCATCTTTCAGAGTCATCTTTTGTTTTGTATATAATATCTCAGGTGTGGTGTTTTTTTCTGGCGGGGGAGGTACTGGAGATTGAACCCAAGGCCTTGGACATGCCAGGCAAGTGCTCTACCACTGAGCTACACCCTAGCCGTTATGTTCCAGATTTTTAGTTGTACTCTTGGGAAGAATGGGGCTCAGTTGGTAGAGTGCTGGTCCATACTTTCTGAGGATCCACGTTCTATCCCCAGCACTGCAAAAATGGGAGAAGGATGTGGCAGTCCACTCCCGAAACAATCAGCCATTGAAAACCCTGTGAGGCTCACTGAGTTTGACCTGACCTGATAGTACCTAACAATAACAACAACATGAGAAGAATAAGGAAAAGTACTCTATCTTCTGAGAATTGAAGTCCTAGTTGACATTTTAAATTTATTATTATTATTATTACTTGAGACACTTTTGTTATGTGATCCAGACTGGCCTTGAACTTGCAGTCCTCCTCCCTCAGTCTCCCAAGTGCTGGGATTCCAGGCAGGCACCACCATACCTGGCACTAGTTGGCATTAAAAAAACAACAACAAAAAAACTTACTAACTTATTGCCTTAATGTTTCAGTTTACATTTGGAAATAGTCAAATGTGAGGACTGTTCATACTATCTTTGATTCTTTTCAATTCTTAGAAAAAAACTTTAAAATGAAGTTTGCATCCTGTAAATGTTTCAGAATTAATCCAAGTATGGTGTCACATGCCTGTAATCTTTGCTACTCAGGAGATAGAGGCAGAAGGATCACAAGTTTGAGGTCTGCCTGGGCAACTTATTGAGACCCTGTCTCAAAAATAAAAATGTTATGGGGATGTAACTCAGTGGTAAAGTGGTAGAGAGTTTGCCTAGCATATGCAAGGCCCTGGATTCAACTCCTGGTACCAAAAATAAAAATTAAAAAAGTTTCAGAATTAAATAATATCAGAGGATTCTTACTGCTAGGGAAAAGTGTACTTTGATTTTATTTATGTATATGTTTGTTTGTTTATTTTTGCTGTACTTGAGGGTTGAATTTAAGACCTCATGCATGCTTTGCAAACGCTTTACCACTGAGCTGCACCCCCCAGCCAAATTTTTTCTTTTTTTCTTTTTTTTTTAAATCTTGAGACAGGCTTTCACTGACTTACGAAGGCTGCCTCTGGCCCTTAACCTGTGATCCTCCTGTCTCCGCCTCCCGAGAATCACTGGGATTACAGATGTGAACCACCACACCTGGCTCTTATTTATTGATCTTTTAATGTCAAAAACAGGAAGAACATACATACCTAATAACTGATCTAGTTTCCTTATTTGTTTGTAGCTTATAGTTGCAACAACATGTATGGGAATAAATCATCCAATATTTTCCCGTAAAACTTTTGACTTTTGTATTGTGGATGAAGCCTCTCAAATTAGTCAGCCAGTTTGCCTGGGACCACTTTTTTTTTCACGGAGATTTGTGTTAGTGGGGGATCATCAACAGCTTCCTCCCCTGGTGCTAAACCATGAAGCAAGGTAAGCAGACATTTGTGTTTTATTTTGTTTTAATAAAGATGAGGTCTCTGTGTTGCCCAGGCTGGTCTCAAATTCCTGGGCTCAAGCTGTTGTTTTGCCTCAGCCTCCTTCCACAACCTTCTGAGTATGTAGATCTGTAGACTCACGCAACCACACTTGGCTTTAAGTTTTCATTTTCTTTTTTCCCTTTTTGATGTTCATTTTTTTATTAGTAATTTTTTTAAGTTAGTGTACAACATAATGGGTTTTGTTCTGACATTTTGATTACATTTTAATTTTCAACTGGGTTCTTTTTTTTTTTTTTTTCTCGGTACTGGGAGTTGAACCCAGGGCATTGCGCTTGCATGCTTTGCAAGTACTGGACCACTGAGCTGCACCCTCTGCCCATTTTTTTTACTTTTTGAGACAGGGTCTCGCTAAATTACACAGACTGCCTCTGGTCTCAAATTTTCAATCCTCCTGCCTCCGCCTCCAGAGCCGCTGGGATACAGGCGTGCACCACTATGCCCAGCAATTCCAACTGGGTTCTTTTTAAACGACAGTATTAATATACTGATAAGCCTGAACTTAATTTGTTGACAGAGCTCTTGGCATGAATGAAAGCTTATTCAAGAGGCTGGAGCAGAATAAGAATGCTGTTGTACAACTAACTGTGCAGTACAGAATGAACAGGTATTTATAGTAGTGTTAGTTATGAGTGGTTTTCATGTTTATTTTCATCCACCAAAACTAAGGTTGCTTTTTGCAATTTTTTAGTAAAATTATGTCCTTAAGTAATAAGTTGACCTACGAAGGAAAGCTGGAGTGTGGATCAGAGAAAGTGGCCAATGCAGTGGTAAACCTACCTAACTTCAAAGATGTGAAGCTGGAACTGGAATTTTATACTGATTATTCTCATAATCCCTGGCTGATTGGAGTATTTGAGCCAAATAATCCTGTTTGTTTTCTTAATACAGAAAAGGTAAAAAGAAATTTTCTTTATTTTCTTTTGTCTTCTTTTTTGAATTTCTCAGTTCCCATTAGGGTATGCTTTGTTATAACTAATCAGTTAAAAGCAATACTAGTGTGTGCTTCTACTTCAGCACGAAAAGACTCTTATTCTACAGGCCTGATGTCTTTGGGAGGAAATTTATTTGGGGAGTTGATGCATGTCAGTATTCATGGGTTTTTTGTTTTCTTTTTTCAATACCGAGAATTGAACATGGGTCCTCATGCATTCTAGACAGATGTCCTACAGTGAGCTACATCCCCTACCCCAAAATTGACTATTGAAGAAAGTCAGAAAGTGAACTCAAGGGTTTAAAGACATTTTCTAGAATACTATCTAAGGGCTAGGCTTACAAGTGGACAGAAAGTATAATAAATTGATGTCATTTTAAAGACTTTTCAAAATAACCCTTTTTTGGGAGGGGCAAGCAATGTTAGGTTCACAGCAAAATTAAGCAGAAGGTATTGAGATTTCCTATAAATCTCCTGCCCCAACATGTACAATCTTTTAAAGAACTTTTTACAAACCTGTTATTAAATAAAAGTCTTCATGAGCATATTACATGACTTGATCTCTATTTCCAGGAACTAAAAATGAATAATTGTGTCTATTGTTATTAAGATGGGTACAATCAGCCAGTTGTTTAAAGTAGGACCTTGCTACAGGTCTGATAGAATTTTCACTCTTTGTTTATTGCCTTTAGTAATTCAGGTTTAAGAGTTTCATTTTAAAGCTGCATGTGGTGGTGCATGTGTTATAATCTCAGCACTGCGGAGGCTGAGGCAGGAGGATTGTGAGTTCAAGGCCAGGCTGGGTTTGAATCTAAAATGTTCCCTAAAGGTAATGTGTTTGAACGTTTGGTCCCCAGCTAGTGGCGCTGTCCTAGATGGTTATGGAACTTTGCAGAAGTAGGTCACTGGAGGTGGGGCTTTGTAGGTTTTACCCCATACTTATGGTTCCAGTAGCTCTCTGCTCCTGATCCACCATAATATGAGGTCATTACCCATGGGCTCTCTCACCTGCTGCCACCACACCTGCCCCTCCATCGTTATGGGCATGATCCTCTAACAGTGAGCCCCCAATATGTCTTTTTTCCCATAAGTTTGCTTTGTTTGGTTTCTCTGCTACACTGACATACCAGCTGACCATTGTAGTGGACTACATAGAAAAACATTGTCCTTTCCTCACATCCACCCAAAAAAAAGGATTTGATTTTGTCTTATCACATAGAAATGGCAGGTTCTGGGGAAAGTATTCATATATACTGATGTCACAAATGACTCCTTTTATAAAATAATTCTAGTTTATTAACTACAATTTGCAATTGTTTACCGCACAAAGGATTGTTCCGATTATTTTTGTTACTCAGGTTTCTTCTTTCTTAGCATCAGGATTCTCAGTAAGTTATATTAAAAATAATCAAGATTGTGCAAGGGATAATGAAGGAGTAAGTAGTTATTGGAGAGTTTTATTAGGTTTGGTAGAGGTTGGGAACCTTTTCTGCTGCATTATTTATATAAAGGTGACAAGAAAACATAAAGCCAGACATGCATTTGAATCCTAGTGCCCAATTTTATTGCAAGGGCTTGGGCAAGTTTGTCTTTTCTGGCTTTGATTCCTATAAAATGGGAAATAAAGTATGTGAAACACAATGTATAGTGAACTTGCCTAGAGATTGTAGCCCAAATTATTTCATGTTTAGTGTGAGTTGCTTTCACGTACCTTTCTTTCTTTCTTTCTTTTCTTTTTTTTGCGGTACTGGGGGTTGAACTCACGTTTACATGCTCTGCAAGTGCTGGACCACTGAGCTGTACCCTCAGCCCATCTTTTTTTTTTTTTTTTTTTTGTACTTTTTGAGACAGGGTCTCTCAAAGTTATGCAGACTGCCTCCAGTCTTGAACTTGTGCTCTTCCTGCCTCCGTCTCCCGAGCTGCTGGGATTATAGGCGTGCGCCACTGTGCCCATCTTCCTGTGCCTTTCTGAAAATGAATTTCTTCATTTTTGTTGTTTCTTTCACTTTCAACTTATTTATTTGCTTATTTAAGACAGTGTCTCACTATGTGGTACAGCCTGGCCTAGAACTCTTAATCCTTTTACCTCAACCTCACAAGTGCTGGGATTATAGGCATGAACCACCATGCCCAGCCACCTTCATTTTTTAAGATGGCATTTTTCATCTATCTCCAAACCCAGTAGTAAGTCTCTATAGCCACTTGTGCACTTACAGTACTCTTAAACTTTAGAGATTGTGTTATAAGTAAGCTACATATTTTTCTCCTTAGGTCCCAGCACCAGAGCAAGTTGAAAAAGGTGGTGTGAGCAATATAACAGAAGCTAAAATCATAGTTTTCCTCACCTCAATTTTTATTAAGGTAATTTTGAATTTTTTTAAAGGCTAATCACGGTTAAGATGCAGAGTAATAGAATATTATTAGGCTGTAAGAAACTTAAGCTTTGGCATTAACTTTTGTTTATTAAGATAAGAGAACTGACGCCCAATTATTTGTTTTATTTTGAGAAAAATTACCTAAGATGTGATTTTTATTTTTTATTTTATTTTTTAATTTTCTGGTTTTTTAAGCCAGGATCTTGCTATGTAGCCCTAGTTGTCCTGGAACTCACTGCATTGACTAGATTGCCCTCATATTGTGATGATCTTCCTGCGTCAGCCTCTTGAGTGCTGGGATTAAAGGCGTGTGCAACCGTGCCAGTTTAGTTGGTTTTTTTTTTTAATAGTGGTGTTTGGGGTTTCCATTTAGGATAATTCTAATTGTGTTAATTAGATTACATAATTAGATAATTCTAATTGTGTTAATACTGTGTTTGGTCAATATAATTGGGCTTTGGAAACTTTTCTATATAAGGGATAACAGAAAGTGAAATGTATTTCTCCATGCTATTGGGTGGCAATAGTTCCTTTAGTAGCATTTAAACCATTATGCTGCATTATGCTCTAAAAATCACAACCACAGTGTTTAAGGATTTATATCATCATCAGAAATATGGGCATAAAGTTAGAGCAAATTTGGTAATCGTTAAAAACATCAGTTGGACATATAATGTAAACATTTTACTTAACAAATTCAATAAATCTTAAAGAACTTTTAAAAAATCAGGATTTTTCATTTAAAATTGCATCCTTTTCTGTTTAGGCTGGATGTAATCCCTCTGATATTGGTATCATTGCACCATACAGGCATCAATTAAAGATCATCAATGACTTACTGGCACATTCTTCTGTTGGGATGGTAGAAGTTAATACAGTAGACAAATACCAAGGAAGAGACAAAAGAATCATCCTAATATCTTTTGTTAGAAGTAATAAGGATGAACCTGTAAGTTAATTGTTTGCTACTGATTCATTTGGGGCAACTCACTCTCTCATGTGTGCGCTTGCTTGCTCTTGTGCTTCTCCCACTTGTCTGTGCATGTGCATACAATGCTGTAAATAGAGCCCCAGGGCCTTGTATGTGTTGAGCTAGCTGCACCCTCATCCTCCTTTTATTTTTTATTTTGAGATGAAGTCTTACTAAGTTGTGCAGGCTGCTTCTATCCTTGAACTTGAAATCCTCCTGCCTCAGTCTCCTGAGGCACTGGGATCACAGGCATGTGCCACCACACCTGGCTTCATTTCTAAAATTGTGTTTAAAGAAGATACATGAAACTTGTCATCTTAACCATTTGTATGTGTACACTTGAGTAGTGTTAAGTATATTCGAATTGTTGTTCAAGGTGTCTGCATGCAGGGCTGGACATGGTGCCTCACATGTAATCTCAGCAGTCTGGATGCTGAGGCAAGAGAATAGTGAGTTCAAGGCCAGCCTGGGCTACATAGTGAGTTTCAAGTCAGCCTGAACCACATAGTGAGACCCTGTCTCAAAAAACCCAAAGGGAGAGAGAGAGAGAGAGAGAGAGAGAGAGAGGGGGGGGGGGGGGGGGGGGGAGAGAGAAAGAGATATCTTTAGAAATTTTCTCTTCCCTTCCTTTCTTTGCCTTTCCTTTCCTCTGCCCTCCCTTCCCTTCCTTTCCCTTATCTTTCCCTTTTTCTTCTCCTTTTTCTTTCCTTTTTGACAGTCTTTTTATGTAGGCCAGATTTTCCTTGAATTTACCATCCTCCTGCCTCTGCCTCCTAAATGCTGGAATTACAAATGTGTGCCACTACACTCTGCCTCTGCAGGACCTTTACATTTTGCAAATTTAAAACTCTATATTAATGAATAACTTCAAATTCACAGCCCCTATAACCACCATTCTATTTTCTGTCTCTGGATTTGACTTTTCTAGGTACCTTATATAAGTAAGAGCCATATAGTATTTGTCTTGTTATGACTGGCTTATTTCAGTTAAGTTCATTCATATTGTAGCATGTGATAAGATTTCTTTCTTTTTTAAAGCTTGATAATGTTAATGTTCCACTCACCATATTTTATTTATTCTTTTATCTGTGAATGAACATTTGGGTTACTTTCATCTTTTGGCTACTACATTTGAGGTGTTTTAAATACAAAGGCTTATATACTTACAAATTTACAGATAATTCAAGGTTTGTTTTGCTTGCATGATTGCCTCTTTAATTCATTTTTCATGCCCATATAACATATTCATATTTTTGTTGTTTGTCTTGTTTTGTTTTGGGGGGATAGGGTCTTACTGTGTGGTCCAAGCTGGATTTGAGCTCACATCAGCCCTCCTCCTTTGCCTCCTGAGTGCCACACCTGGCTAGTTTTAAATATTTCCATAGTAAAAAGTCTTCTTACTCAAGTCTCTCCTCTACTCAGTTCTTACCTCACAGATGCTAACATTCTTGAGTTTTTTGCAACCTTCTTGATTATATGAACACTATTCTGGACTTTACTTTTTCCACTTAATAAAATATGTTGGAGATTTTTCCTTATGAGTACACAGAAGGAGGTTTCATTTTGTTCTTATAATTCCATAATTGTCTGTTGTATGTGTGTGTCATAATGTATTTACTCTGAGTCTTTTTTGTTTTTTTTTTCAGTAATGTGGATTGAACCCAGGGCCTCATATGCTAGTCAAGTTCTCTACCACTTAGCTGCTTCCTCAGCCCGTTTTTATTTTTTATTTTGAGACAGGGTCTCATTAAGTTGTACAGGCTGCCTCTGGCCTTAAACTCTCAAACATTCTGCCTCAGCTTCCTGCATTGGTGGGATTATAGGCATATGCCACCATGCCCAGCCCTCTGAGTCTTTTTACAATTTTTATTACTGTTACAAATCAGGCTACAGTGAGTGGTGACAGTACTAATTGTTTCATTTTATTATATATAATTAATAATTAAGGGTAGGATATTATCGTAACATAAAATATTTGAAGTTGGTATTGTAGTCAAGTTTTTCCGCCTGTCTAGAATTTCAAATGTGTTGAATATTTTTTGTAATCTATGTTTTAAAAGTGCTAGGATGCATGCCAAAAATCCCAGCAATTTAGGACGCAGGGGCAGAGGCAGGAGGATCTGAGATTTGAGGCCAGAGGCAGCCTGCACTGCTTAGTGAAACACTGTCTCAAATTAAAAAAAAAAAAAAAAGTGGAAAAACTGCCAGGTGTGTTGGTGAATATCTGTGATCTAAGCACTTGGGAGTCTGAGGCAGAAGAACCAGGAGTTCTAGGCTAGCATGGGCTACATAACAAGACCCTGTTTTTAAAAAAAAAAGGGGGGGGCGGGGAAGAAAGAAAAAAGAAAACAGTTCAAGATAAACCTTGATCTCTGCCAGAACAAACTCATATATAAGAAGATGCAAATAATTGGAAAATCTATTTTTTACAGCTTGGTGAACTCCTAAAAGATTGGAGACGTCTTAATGTTGCCATAACCAGGGCCAAACATAAACTGATTCTTCTGGGATGCATACCCTCACTAAAGCGATATAATCCTTTGGAGAAGCTGTTTTATCATCTAAGCTTGGAAAAATCAATATCCTTTTTGCTATGTGTATGGTGACATTTGATTATACTTCTGTGAGTACTTTATTTATGTACTTATATAAATTAGGACTCAGTGTCTTAAACCAGGTGTAGTGGCATACACCTGTAATCCCAACACTTGGGAGGCCGAGGCAGGAGGATCTCAAATTGAAGGCCAACCTGGGCTATAGAGCTGCATAATGAGACCCTGTCTCAAGAAACAGCAGCCAACCAACCAAACAAAACCCAACAAAAAAGACTTGGTATCTTGTATTGTCTGTGGTCATATTTCATAGATCTAATTCACCAAAGGAAAGAACAATCCATAAATTAAGCCAGTAATGAAGTAATGAAGAAGGTGGAGGGGAAACTGTGCATGCTGGTGCACGCCTATAATCCCAGCACTCAGGAGGCTAAGGAGATCCCTTGAATTCAAGTCCCGCCAGGTCTGCATAGTGAGTTTCAGGCTAGCCTGGGCTACACAGTGAGATCTTGTCTCAGAAAACAAAAATAAAAACAAAAACAAACAAAAATAAAGATGATGGAGAGGGTTAGTTAGTGAAGTGAGGAAAGGGGATAAAAAAGAGATACGATCTGTTCCTCCAGGAGTAGCACATGCAGGGAAATTGGTTGTCCTCTCTGGTTCTCTCACCCTAAATTTATAACCTTGTTTTTAATTCAGGGTAAATCATTATATTAAAAAATGGAAAATTTGCAAGTGTGGTGTCAGTGCCTGTGATCCTAGAGACTTGGGAGGCAGAGGGAGGAGGATCACAAGTTTGAGGCCAGGGACACCCTGTGTAACTTAGTGATATCCTGTCTCAAAATAAAAAATAAAAGTGGGGTTAGGGGTACACTCAGTGGTAGATCGCTTGCAAAGTGTGCATGAGGCCCTGGGTTTAGCCCCCAAGAACAAACAAACAAACAAACAAATAAAAGTGAAGAAGAAGGAAAATCACCTCATTATTTTTTATTTTTATTTTATTTTATTGCTGGGAATTAAACCTACAGCCTCATACATGCTAGGCAAGTGCTCCACCACTGAATTACATCCCAGCTCCTCCTGTATTTTTTAAATAGATCATTTTAAAAAATCAAAAACTTATTTGACAGTGTTGTTTGTTGTTAAGTGCTGTCGTGTTGGTGTCTGGCTCATAGTGATGCTGTGTACAACTAATGAAACACTATTGTCAGTGCTTCTTTGCTATTCATAGGGTTTTCAATGGCTGATTTTTTGGGTGATGGGGAGGGTTGCCAGGTCCTTCTCCCAAGCCTATAGTACCTGGTGTTCCCAGTCAATCTTCCATCCTAGTACTAGCCAGGGCCAACCCTCCTTAGTTTCCAAGATCTGATGCCACAGTGGTGCAGCTGCAGGCATTTGACAGTGTTAGGTTAACATATATAAGTCTTATTGTGGCCAGGCGTGGTGGCGCATTCCTATAATCCCAACACTTGTAGGCAGAGGAAAGAGGATCACAAGTTCAAGGCCAGCCAAGGCTACATAGCCAGACCCTGTCTCAAGAATAAATAAATAAGCTGGGCGTGGTGATGCACACCTGTAATCCTATCGGCTCGGGAGGGCAGGCAGGAGGATTGCAAGTTCGAGTAATTTAGCGAGACCCTGTTCAAAAAGTAAAAAAAAAAAATGGGCTGAGGGTGCAGCTCAGTGGTCCAGCACTTGCAGGGCATGCAAATGTGAGGCCCTAGGTTCAACCCCCAGTACCACAAAAAAAAAAAAAAAAAAGAAAGAAAGAAATTTATTGCTAAAGTACATGGGTTTCCGTGGAATGTCAGAAAGATCTTCACGCTTTTTTGTAGTCCTATAAACCAAATTGGGCTGGGATTTAGCTCAGTTGGTAGAGTGCTGAGCTGCAATCTCTGAGGTCCTGAGTTCAATTCCCAGCACCGCAAAAATGGGAGAAGGGCCTGGCAATCCACTCCCAAGGCAATCCCGAAACAGTCAGCCATTGAAAACCCTATGAGGGTCGCTATGCGTCGGATACCGACTCGATGACACCTAACAACAACAACAACAACATAAACCAAATTGGGCTGGGATTTAGCTCAGTTTGTAGAGCACTGAGCTGCAGTCTCTGAGGTCCCGAGTTTAATTCCCAGCACTGCAAAAATGGGAGAAGGACCTGGCAATCCACTCCCAAGGCAATCCTGAAGCAGTCTGCCATTGAAAACCCTATGAGGGTCGCTATGAGTGGAATACTGACTGGATACTGACTCCACAGCACCTAACAACAACAACATAAACCAAATTGCCTACAGCCATAAGCAATGTGGCATCCGATCCTGTCAGATCTCAGAAGCTAAGCAGGGTTGGGCCTGGTTGGTACCTGGATGGAAGACTACCTGGGAACACCAAATACTGTGGGCTTAGGAGAAGGATCTGGCAACTCCCTCCTAAAAATCAATCTACCCTTGAAAACCCTATGAATAGCACAGAAGCACTGACAATAGTGTTTGGCCTGTTCTATGTATCGTTGCTATGAGTTGGACACTGACTTGACGGCACCTAACAAGAAGAACAACATAAACCAAATTACAAAATGTGAAATAACCAAACATGGTGGCACATATCTGGAGACTGAGGCAGGAAGACAGACGGGAGTTTAAGGCTAGCTTGGTTTGTGAGGTAAGTTCTAGGACAGCCTGTCATACACAGTGACCCCCTGTGTCAAAAACCAAAAACAAACAAAAAAGTGAGATAATAATGTTTGTTTTGTGCAATGTCTTAAATATATCTTCCTTAATTTGTCCTACATCATTGATCTTCCATCAAGAGAACATGAAAGTCTCCTTCACATATTGGGTGATTTTCAAAGCAGATAAAACATAGTTGTTTTCCTTGCCTTTTCATATTAGGGTAGTGTCTCCTAGCTAATTCCTCGTGTTCATAATTTAGGTTTGCTGTAGAAGCAATAAACTGTAAAGGTAACTTTTATCCAAAGGGTACAAAATGAAGTAAATGTACTGTGTGAAGAGTTCTAGTTTTTTGTTTTCTATTTTTTGGTATAATCTCATTAAATATAAATTTCTATCACCATACAAAACTAAGTACAGATGTGCCCCAAACAATAGAAATAATTTTGTAGGTACTTCAGATACATTTTTGTATGACCTAGAAGGAGTATGATAAAATTTTTACCGGAATTAAGGGTAGATTAACTTTTGGATCTGAGGTTTAAACTTCTAAAGTTTCAGTCAGAAACCATAGGTTGAGCTTTCAAAAATAAAATAAATTTTCAGGATGAGTTTGATTTTATAGACTTAATCATAAGTATTATATTTGAAAGACTAGATAAAAATAGTTGGCTTGTTTTCATCATTTAAGCACAATGCTATGATGATAGGAACACAAAGGTGATCCTTCTGAATTTTGAGGTCCCTGATCCAAAGCCCATTTTGCTAGGGTTTTCTGACTTTGCTTTCTGGTATCAGATGTTTTTGTCACTTTAAGCCTAGATTTTTAAATGATATTTTGTGAATTGATTATTTCCAGTTAGTTTCTTATTCTCCCTTACTATACCCTTTTCAAATTTCAGTAGTCACTATATTTGTATTCTAGAGTAGAATTTGATATAAAAGAAAACACATAAAAGAAAAGAAGTTTTGTTTTCTGAGTTGACAGATTAAAAAGAAACCCCTATTTTCACATATCTATGTTTTTCTACTTCTTTGGAGGCATTATCTAATTTTCTCTGTTCTGTCTGTGTAAAGATGCTTTGGAAAACAAAATTACCTCAAAATGATCACATATAGATATAGATATAGATATAGATATACACACACACATTTTAACCTCAGGGTATCCAGGGTATCCATCTTCTGGAGGGAAAGTCCAATTCTTGTTGAGTTTTTTAAAAAATGAATGTTAAATATATTAAAATTGTTGGTGCTTCTTCCTTTTGGTTTATTACTTAAAAGTTTTATTTAATAAATTGTTTTCTACTGATATATTCTATTGTGTCATTGGTTATTAATAGTGATTAATGATTAAGTTCAGGGTGGTCCAACATATTTTCCAGTAGTGATAGGTGAAATGTTGATCATGCTTTAAAGGTAAAACCGAGGTGTATTGATGTTATGGAGAGATTTATGAAGAATGCACAATATGGACTTCATCGTGGAGAAATTATAGATGAGAAGGATAGACTGGAAAAACTGCTTTCATGGGCTTAAATATTGTTAAGTATTATGAGGGTATAAATGAAGAAGGAATCTAAGATAATTCTATTTCCTGGTAGGAAAGTAAGAAAGTTCTTTTAGTCAGTGGTTGCTTTGTCACAGGTTGCTATGCCTGAGAAGTAAAGCTTCATATTTTTTGGTATAATCTCATTAAATATAAATTTCTATCACCATACAAAATTAAGTACAGATGTACCCCAAACAATGGAAACAATAAATTTGTAGATACTTCAGATACATTTTTGTATGACTTAGAAGGAGTATGATAAAATTTTTACCCAGAATTAAAGGTAGATTAACTTAAACTCCATAGAAGAGTTCTATTTTCTGTCATTTTGGCATCTCCCTTGGTCCCAAGAATCTAGCCATTAAATTATTTGAAAGAGTTAGGATGTGTCTTCTACATATGAAGTGCTGGGAGTTGGAGAGGTGGAGTGAAGTAGAAGTTAAATCCAGACCAGGTGTTCCCACACACTAACACTGCTCTACAAGTGTAGCTGCCAGTTACTGACTTTAGTGAGCACTCCCTTTGTGCAGTTCCAGATCAAAGCAGCACTAGCCTAGAGTAGATTTCCTTTGTAAAACTGGAAAGCCAGGATTGGAAGACTCCATGCCATTCCAGTGGCCCCATTCCTGGATCAATTTGAAACCAAGGGAAAACCCAAATAAACTCTCTAGATTGAACTGGCTTTACCTGCCTTTGTTGTTAGGTGCCACGGATCCCCATCTGATTCATAGTGACCCTGTATACAACACTCCCTGACACTGACATGCCCAGCACTATGTCAGTGCTTCTCTGCAATTCATAGGGTTTTCAATGGCTGATTGTTTCAAGATTGCTTCAAAAGTGGATTGCCATGTCCGTCCTCCCATTTTTGCCGTGCTGGGGATTAAACCCAGGGTCTCAAAGAGTGTAGAGCAGCACTCTACCAACTGAGCTAAACCCTAGGCCTCACCTGCTTTTAGTTCCTGAATAAACCCTCATGCATTTAGCCAAAACCTGCTTCACATACTCATACTTGCTTTTATAGACTTAACCTACTTCACCTCCTCTTAGTTACTTGCTTTTAGTTGACTTTGAAAATCATCATTTTTTAGCCCAGCATGATGGCTCACACCTGTAGTCTCAGCATTTTGAGAGGCAGAGGCAGGAGGATTGTGATTTCAAGGCCAGCCTGAGCTACGTAATGATACTGTCTCAAAACACCAAAGGCTGGGGATATAGCTCAGTGGTAAAGTACTTGCCCAGAATGTGTAAGGTCCTAGTTTTCAGCCTCAGCAGCAATAACAATAATTGCTAATTTTAGAAATATAAACATCTCTGATGAATAGGTCATGATATTAACAGTTGGTTTGATTATACATGCACAGGCCACCAATTCCTTCCTAAATCTCTAATCATCTTTCCTCACACCTCAGAGTAGGGGAAATGTTCAATTCCTATCTTTCCCCAACCTTGTCCTCGGTGGATTTGAGGTTTGCTGCCCTTATCTCCATGCTTGGCTGCCTTCTGAATAAATTTTCTTGCAAAACTCATGATTTCAATGATTGGCATGCACACTGGGCCTGGCTTAGTAACAACTTCGAAGTTCCTGCCACCAGCCTTGCCCTCTTGATGTTGCTTGTGATTCCTTCCTTTTCTTCTCATCCCTCTCTCTAAAGGCAGACCTGTCCTAAGAGATCTAGATCTGCTCTGATCCCCCTTTTTTCTTTTTTGTGGTGGTGGGGATCAAACCCAGGGTGTAGTGGATGCAAGTCAAACTTGTACCACTGAGCTACACGCTGAGCACTGATTTCTTATTGAACCATCACTGGCTATTTATCAAACCTATACCCTACCCTATGTGTCTTTCAATTTCTAATTATATAATGTCCTCTAGATCATGCCTGCAGAATATTCTGTGAGCACTTCAGATGTAGTCCACACAAAGTGGAAATTTCTATTTTTACCAAATGCCTTCTTCCTAAGATCCCTATTTCCATCAACACCACCATCTCCCTCACAGTTCTTTGAGCTTAAAAGTCTTGAACCAACTCATACTTTTTCTTTCTTGGAACATTTTTTTCCTTCTAATTACAGAGTAGTGCATGATTTTGATGAGAATTTCAAACACTACAGATTTAGAAAATGAATTTTTGAATTTTATTTTTTCAAACATACAGTTAGTTGGACTTCATGCATCAGCAGTTGGGGCATCTCCATCTTTGGTATTTCTGGGTAAATTTCTTGAGCTCTGTGCTTTGAAACCAGTTTAAGGAGTCCTTTACTAACGAGCTCCTGAAGGTCTGTTTTGGCCAGGGAATTGTGACTCTTTAGTCTCAGAGACCACAGTGAGGGTTATAAGCTTAGAGTTGGAAACTTCCTTACATAGTTTGCCATAAGTAGTTTTGTCAAACAAGATGAGGTTATTGAACTTGAATTTTGCCTTTGGACCACCTCTTTTTGGCCTTGCCCCCAGATTTGTCCACCAGGTCTTTGTCTTTCTTGACCCACTTTCTGGTATCTGTCTTCTTTGTGCTTAGGTAGCGTCATAATACTCAGAGAGCAGTCGCAACCATTCTGAAATTCCTCTGTAATATCATCCTTTAGTAATGAATGTTAATTTGGTGTAGGATGAACTAGACTGGCGTTTAAAAAACAAAAATTAACACAACTCACAATAGGAAATACATTTTATATCATAAATCATTGTAGATATGCATGTATGGGGGCATTGGAAAAATACTTTCATAAAACAATATTTACCCCTTTCATATTCAATACATTTTGATATTTTCCACTAGTTCACCAAAAACAAAGCTGACTGCAATCTGTTCTTTTCATATCCTACTAATAGGTTGAAACTAGGGGTTTATTATAGAGATTATTCTCTAAAACTTTTTTTTTCTTTTTTCTTTTTTGAGATATCATCTCACTCTGTAGTTTGGGCTGGCCTGGAACTCACTATGTAGCCCAGGCTGATCTCAAACTGGTGATTCTCACCTCAGCTTCCTGGGTGCTGGGATTACAGGTATGAGCCATCATACCCAGCTGTAATACTTCCTTTTTTTTTTTTTTTTTTTGCGGTACTGGGGTTTGAATCCAGGGCCTTGTGCTTGCATGCTCTGCAAGTGCTGGTCCACTGAGCTTGCACCCTCAGCCCATTTTTTTACTTTTTGAGACAGAGTCTCGCTAAATCATTTAGATTGCCTCTGGTCTCCAACTTGTGATCCTCCTGCCTCCGCCTCCCGAGCCGCTGGGATTACAGGCATGCAGTACCGTACCCGGCTTCTTTTTATGTTTGTTGTAGCCATACTGAACTTTTTTTCTTTTGGACGTACATGGGTTGAACCCAAGGCCTCGAACATACTTTGTAAGTGCTCTACTATTGGGCTGCACCCTGAACCCATTATTATTAATTTTTTTATCTTGAGACAAGGTCTCACTAAATTACACAAGTGTCTGGCCTCCATCCTTCGATCCTCCTGCCTCCACCTCCTGAATTGCTGGGATTGCAGGCATGAGCCACTGCACCTGGCTTGTACTAAATTTCTTGCTGTTCCTTGTGCATGTCTTTTCCTTTTTCCTTTTATTGTACCCTCTACCTTGATTTGTCTATTTCTATATTAACGTTTGTTTTTTTGTGTGTGTAGTACCTGGGGTTTGGACCCAGGGCCTCTCAAGTGCTGTACCACTGGGGTGGACCCGCAATTCCTTTTTTTTTTTTTTTAATTTTGAGTCAATGCTAAACCATAAATCTATTTGCTATGTAATAAAATTAAGAACTTATGTTTATTAAAGGTCACTATAAAGAGAAAAGACAAGCCAGAATACATTGGCAACACATAACTGAGCTAAAATTAGTATACAGAATAGGAAGTAACTCTTACAAGGCAATAAAAAAAGTTAGTCATTGGAAAAATAAGCTAAAGACTTGAGTAGGTTTCTTTGCCAAACAAGAGCTCCAAATATCTAGTAAACATGTGAAAAGATGCATGTTATCACTAATAAATACAAAACAAACACACCATACTATCATATACCTACAAGAAATTGGCAAAAAATGAAGATATTCTCAACAATTCCAAGCATTAAAATGGACATAGAGCAACAGAAAAACTAGTTGGTTGGTAGGACTATAAATTTTGAGAAAAGTTTTGGAAATAGTTTGGCTTTATCTAGCAAGTTTAAAGAAAGTTGTATTTGATTTCCCCGTAATTCTAGATTTAATTATATGCCATAGAGACTTTTGCATATGCACAGAAGGATGAATGTGTAACCTGGAAACACCTCCAACTTGGAAAGTCCTCATGGATTTGGATGAATCTCAGATACATAATGATGAATGAAAGAAAGAGGTAACCAGATTATACAGTGTCATTCCATTTGTGGGATGTAAACAAGTGAAGATAACAGGTTCACAAACTTTGGTGGTTGTAATATAACAGAAAGCGAGGCAATGATTCTCATTAAAGTCAGAATAGTATTTAATTCTGGGACAAGATTGTCATTAGGGTTTAAGGGACTTTCTCTGGGAAAGTGGCTACTGTTCTATGCTTGATCTACCCAGCTATTCACTTTATGATTCTTTGTGTGTGTGTTTTTTTCTTTTTTCTTTCCTTTCAGATGAGTTGGTTTAATTCAGGGTGATATAAAATCCAGAGTAGAACAAAGACCAAAGAGCAGACTCTAGCAGGATTCTAGGCTGGTTTTATTTTAGATTCACAGATGAGGTGAAAACCAGAGACAATTAGCCACTATGTTTTCCTCCCCACAAAAGTTTATCCTTAAATGTACAGCAGACTCCATGACAACACTTGTTTCTAGCTATAGGTGGCAAAAAATGATATGGCAGGAAATCCATTGTTTCAATAGGAATGGAATCAAGGGTCCCCATCATCTCAGACACAAGGAACAGCTTACTTTTTGCCATTTTTCTTGATTGGGGCCTTTCCTCCTGGCCTTCTCTTTTACCTCCTGGAATTTCTTTTGCTCTTCTTTTCGTTTCTGCTTGAAAGGCTTATCTTCCTCATCCATCTCCTGGCTTGCTTCTTAAGCTGTTTCAGGGGCTGCTTCTTGCCACCTTTACAGCAGGATATGGCGCCCCTGTGTATGTTTTACCCACTTTCATCCACATATAATTCTTACAAAAACTTTTAAAATCAGAAGCATAACAATTTTATAGTAGCAAAACTGATGAAAATATTGCTCCAGTTTCCTGAAATACTAGGTCTTTTCTTAGCTCAACTATAGCCTCAGCAGCTGTAGATCTACCTGGGTAATAGTTTACTTTTACTTTCCTCAAAATAATAACTTAAAGGTAGTGGCATCTGAGAATGAAGTGGGTTTTTTTTTTTTTTTTAATTTCTCTCCTTGAGATAAGAAAACACATTCTCTCTATCTCTTCCCTTCTATTAATGAGCCTGTTGTCCATTGCTTTTTTTAAACAGTATTTACTGATTTAAACATTGTGATTTGGTTTCAGTGGACTTCCGTCTACTGTTAATTGCGTTAGGTTTTCTACATTCTCTTAGTTCACTACGAGTTTGTGAGGATGAAAGGAACTCTGTCCAGTGTGTTCGATTAAGTTCAGAGCCCCTGTGGATGAAGACGTTCGCACTTTGCTCTAATCCCCTTTTATATCCATCCTCGGCTCCCTGGGCGAGAGACCGGCTGTGGGCCCCAAGACCCAGCGCCTGTCCCCACACACCCGAGGTCTCGCTCAGGCTCCTTCTCTTCTGCAAGGGCCCGCGGCGAACGGGAAGATGCTTAGCGGGGGCTGGTTTTCCCTGCTGCCCACAGCTGGCTCCTTGGCCTCCTGTCTGCACTCGGGCGTCCTCCCGCCGCCGGGGGCGCTGTGGGCTGCAGCGGGCCTGATGCAGATGAGGGAGGTGCCGCCGCGCTCCTGCAGGCAGCTGGCGGCCCGGCCCAGCGAGCCCTCGCCCGACAACGCGTTCCCGCCGCCATGGGTAAGGGGAGCTGGCCAAGGGCGGACGTCGCCCTCTGTCCGTGCTGCAGGTTCCGGCCGCGCGAGGGGCCTGCGGAGTTGCCGAGTTGCATCTGGGCCTCGAACGTGGGGTGGGCAGGGGCGGCCCGGGACTCAGGGGCTCTGGGGGTCGTCATGGCAACGCGCGGCCCCACCTTTTTCCTGCTCCGGTCCGCGTTCTGGGGCTTAGTGGCAGAGGACTCGAGGTCCGGCGGCTTCCAGGGAACGAGGACAGGGCCGCACTGGGTGTAGCTCCAGGGTCGGGTGAACAATCGGGACGAGCCATGACTTTTCAGGGTTGGGGGTGGCGGAGGGAAGGTGCGTTTCAGGTTTTGGCCTGGGAGCCCGACGCTGAGGGCGAGAAAGGGGCAGCAAAGCCGTGCAAGACCCTGGGTGAGCGCTGCACAGGGGTCCTACGGGGCCCCCTGAGGCCTCGGGGCAGGCCTGGATCCGGGGAGGAGGAGAGGCAGAGAAGGGGCTCCAGGCCTTGGCTAGATGCGGGGACTCGCCCTTTCCCCCGTTTCGCTACACACCTGCGGCCTGCGGCGTCCGCGGCGTTCTGAGCCCAGTCGGGCGTGGCCGCCGAGTCAGCGCCCCTCAGTGGGGAGCTGCAGTTTTCTAGCACCGACCTTTGTATGGTTGTTGCATCGCACGTTAGGAGTTGTGAGCACTGTGAAATGAGAATTGCCACAGATTATGAAACATCAGGTGGTTTCGCTCCAGAAAAAAGGGGGAGGGGAGTCATACCACTATACAGATTTGAAAAAATGATGTGTGCAGGCAACCCATCAGCCAGCCTGGTCGTAGCAGCTGGGTCTGCATTTTAAATTGCTAAGGATTCAATGTCAGGCTTCACATCTAGGGAGGTGAAATAAAATCATTCGGAACTCTGGATGTTTCTTCAGGAAAAATGGATATTTTATTTTATTTTGTTTATTTGAGACAGAGGATCTCACTATATAGTCTAGGCCTGTCTCAAACTTACTATTTAGTCCATGCTGACTTCCAATTTGCCATCCTCCTGCCTCTACTTCCTCAGTGCTGGGATTACAGGCATGAGCCACCACACTGGCTAAAACGAACACTTAAGGGCTGGGGATAAGAAGAAAAGAAAAGAAAAGATAGGTGTGTTGGTGCACTCTGGAGCTGAGGCAGGAGGATCAATGCGGGGTTGAAGACAACCTTGTCTACATAGTGAGTTCCAGGCCAGCCTGGGCTGCCCAGTGAGAACCTGTCTCAAAAACAAACAAACAAAACCAAATAAGCAACAACAAGACAAAAGGGTTGGGGATGTAGCTCAGTGGTAGAGTGCCTGCCTAGCATGTTCAAGCCAGGGATTTGATCCCTAGCATCACAAAAAATGAGTAAGTAAATAAAATGGACAGTTTGATTACTTGGACTTGTATATTTGTCAGAGATTATAAAATGTTATACTAAATGCTTCATTTTTGTACACCACAGTTTTGTCATCTGTTTGATGAAAATATCCTGCTAGTCACAACAGTGTTGAGAGTATGGGGAAGCTCGTGAATTTCTTTTTCTTGTGGGGTTGTTGTTGTTGTTGTTGTTTTGGTACTTGGAGGTTGAACCCAGGGCCTTTGCAAGCTCTCTACCACTGAGCTGCACCCTTTTTAGCTGATAAGCAACATTATATTTTCTAGAAAGACACGTTTCCCTTATTATTCCAAATCATTTTCAGTAATTTTCTAAAAATTTTGTGTGTCTGGGACACCTCTGAGTTAGTTGTGTCTTTACATTAAAAACCACTTCTTACAACATTTAATTTGAGATGTTTTAACTTTGGTAACAGTTTGTGGCTGGCCTAGGATTTAGCTTAGTGCGTAGAGCACTACTTTGCAGCCTCTGAGGTCCTGGGTTCGATTCCCAGTACTGCTAAAAATGAGAGAAGGATGTGGCAGTCTACTCCCAAGGCAACCCCAAAACAATCAGCTGTTGAAAACCCTATGAGGGTCGCTGTGAGTTGGGCACAACCCGATGGCACCTAGCAACAACAGTTTGTGGACAATATTGGTATTTGTGCAGTACTTTTTTCCTCTTTATTAGTAAATGATGGTGGGGTACAGAGTAATACAGCATTGGCTTTTTCCATTATGCAACCATTACATCACTTCTGGCTATACTTTCATCAACCCACAAGGTTTGTGGAACCTTATGGCTAATATGTAGTAAAATTCAAATGCATATTTCAGTTATATTCCACTATTTTTCCAATGTACCCAAGAAGTTGCATTCTTTACACTGAGATTATCCTTTCCCCCTTATTCCTCTATATTGGCTCTCCTCCCCATCACATGTTCCGCAATCTTTGCTTCCCTTTGCAAGTTCCCTCCCTCCTTTCTAATCTTTATATTGTCCCTTCTTCGTTAAGTTTAATTATGCATTTTTTATATAACAAGTTATGTATAGGATTTTTCTTCCTTTCACTAAAATTCAGCTCCCACATATGAGCGAGAACATATGGTATTTTTCTTTTTGAGCTTGTGTTCATTTGCTTAAGATGATGTTCTCCACTTCTACCCATTTTGCTGCAAATGACATTATTTCATTTTTTTTATTGCTGAGTAGTATTCCATTGTGTATATGTACCATAATTTTTTTATTTTATTTTTGCGGTACTGGGGGTTGAACCCAGGGCCTCCTGCTTGCATGCTTTGCAAGGGTTGTACCTCCAAGCTGCACCCCTAGTCCTTCTTCTTTTTTTTTTTTTTCCTTTTTGAGACAGGATCTTGCTAAATTGTGCAGACTGCCGCTGGTCTCAAACTTGTGATCCTCCTGCCTCTGCCTCCCAAGCTGCTGAGATTACAGATGTGCGCCACTGTGCCCGGTTTGTACTATAATTTTTTTTTACCCATTCTTCTGTTGATGGGTACCTTGGTTGGTTCCATATCCTTGCTATTATGAAAAGTGCTGCATTGAATATGGAGATGCAGGTGTCTCTGTGGTATGATGACTTGTCTCCTTTTGGGTCTATTCCCAGTAGTGGTATAGCTGGGTTGTATGGCAGTTCTATTTTTAGTTTTCTGAGGTATTTCCATATTGATTTCCAAAGTGGTTACTAATTTACAGTTCCCCCATCAGTGTAAGAGGGTTCCTTTTTCTCCACAACCTTGCCAGCATTTGTTGTTATTTGTTTTATTGATCTTGCCTTGGCTCCTTTTTTATTTTTTCATCTTGAGTCAAAGTCTTGCTAAATTGCATATGCTGCCTCTGGCCTTGAACCTTCTATCCTCCTGCCTCTGCCTCCTGAATCGTTGGGATTATGGGCATGCACCACTGTGACCAGCTAGCATCAGAATTTCTAAAAGAATAAAATTTGGAGGAAAGAAAATAATATTTTTTTAAACATATGAATTAGAAATCCGGACTTTAAAAATGTATCTTTTAACTTGGTGTTCAAACTGAAACAGTTTGTAGCTGTGTGGAAAGGTAGGAATTAGAATGAAAAAAACAAGAGAGAAAGAGGGTTAAATGATTGAAAGAACTGAGCAGCTTCTTCTGTGTGTCAATATTCATTATGGGAAATAGTGGAATCTTAGAACTTTACCTTTTATTGTTTTGCTGGTTTGTTTTGAACATTTGTGCTGGGAATTCATCCTTAGGCCACACCTACTAGCCACTGTTTCCATGATACCCTTAAACCTATTGTCTATGGCCCCAAGTTTATCTCCATAGAAAATCATTTTAAAAACTCATTCTCTGTGATGGAAGGGCAGGGAACTTAATAAAGGAGTCAGGCAATACAGAACTACAATTGTGATGAAAAAAGATAACCAGGTGCCACCACACCTGGCTATTTTATATTTAATTTTAAAATATACATTGCATAATAACTAGTCTTTTATTTAATAATTGTTGGCAGCTTTGGTTTCTAGTTCATATGATCAGCATCTGTGTAGAGAGCTACAAAAGGGTTGTATACCAGGGTGATTATTATGAACCAAAGAAGCTAGGCTCTGTGAAAAGATCCTACAAAAGTAAAACAAATACAGGAGAATGGCAGATTTGCAGGGTCTTGAGAATAATTCATAAACTTTGGCTGGTTTGGGCATGGTAGTTTGTTATGGTGTTTGTGACAGAGACATGAAGTGAGGTAGAGGGTAGGGTTAACTTGGCTTGGAAAGACATTCACTTTGTTGGTTTATAGAAGAACAGGCAAGTTTGTATATTTTCCATTGTCATGTCTTAGGAATGATATTGGATTCTTCTTGTGCTTTCAGCTACAAAAGACCCCACAGCTGTAGAGAGAGCGAACTTGTTAAACATGGCTAAACTGAGTATTAAAGGACTCATTGAATCTGCTCTGAGCTTTGGCCGCACTTTGGACTCTGACTATCCCCCTTTGCAGCAGTTTTTTGTTGTTATGGAACATTGTCTGAAACATGGTCTTAAAGGTAATTATGAGATTTTAAAAAAAATTATGAGATTTTAAAAAAAAAAAAAGGTAATTATGAGATTTATTTTAGAATCCGTCCTTTTGCATTGTAAATATCCTAAAAATGTATTTTTGAGGCCATAATTACTGTTATTTTGCATTTAAAATGTTGAGAGCTTGTTTTTTTATTTTTGAGAGAAGGCACTATCATCTTATGTTTTCTAACGACCTTCAGAAAATGCTTAGTTGTTATTGTTTTGTGAAAAACATATTTGATTAAAATTTTTTTTCTCCATTTACTCTGAACTGGTTTCCATTTTCTAGGACAATTATAGAGTTATTTTCAATTTCAAACTTGTGATTCTGTTATGAACTCATTAATATTTTGAGCCCTGTTGAACAAATATACTGAAATAGTAGGTTGTTGAAATAGAAACCTTTTTAGAGCATGGGAACATATCTAGAAAAAATGTCTGCTGATTTGGATTATTGTGAAAAGTAAATGATTCCTGAAAAGGATAATCCATTGTACTGTACATTTCATAGTGAATTATTGTTACATGGAAATGTTTGTTTTACATTTAATTTGTTTGAGACAAAGAATCTCTTTGTAGCCCAGGCTGGCCTGGAACTCCCAATCCACCTGTCTCTGCTGAAACAGTGCAGATCATCAGCTGTGTGGAAGGACAGGGGATTTTTACAAAGGAGTCATGCAGCACAGAACTAAAATTGGAATGAAAAAACAAGGCAGCTAGGAACCACTACACCTAGCTGTTTTATATTTAATTTAAAAATAGACATTATATGGTAACTGTTCTTTTACTTACAATAATAATAATTATCAGTAGTTTAGTCTCTGGCTCATATGATTAATGTCTGTGTAGAGGACTATGTAAGAGTGGTACACTGGGGTGACAGAGAAACTGCGTTTGTTGGTATATTGATATGGATAAGTTAAAACAGCTTAGAAATTCTGACTATGGAGCATGAATGTGGTGTAGGTGTAAAAAACAAAATAGAAGATTTACTTAACCATGATTTTAATAAAATGTGCTTAAGGATGGGTGCAATGGCGGACATCTGTAATCCCCAGGGATTCAGGAGGCAGAGGCAGAAGGATCATGAATTCAAGGCCAGAGGCAACCTGTATAACTTAGCAAGACCTTGACTCAGAATAAAAAATGGGCTGGGGTATAGCCCAGTGGTAGAGCCTTTGAGTGCAAAGCTGTGGGGTCAACCCTCAACTACAGAGAAAAAAAAATTAAAAATTAATTAATTAAAAATGAAATGTACTTCAGCTGGGCATGGTGGCACTTTCCTGTAATTCCAGCAACTTGGGAGGCAGAGGCAGGAGGATCCCATGTTTGAGGCCAGAGATAGTCTATATAGCTTAGACTTTGTCTCAGAATAAAAAGTAAAAAATGGGCTAAGGGTACAACTTAGTGGTAGAGCACTTGCAAAGCATGTGTGAGGCCGTGGGTTCAACCCCCAGTACTGCAAAAAAAAAAAAAAAAAAAAAAAAAAAAAAAAAAAAAAAAAAAAAAAAAAAAAAAAAGAAAAGAAAAAAAAAAGAAAAGAAAAGAAAAGAAAAAAAAAGTGTACTTCAAAACAAGAATGGAGCCTTGACATCAAAATTTAAGAAATCCTATGTCATATTATTAATGTGATGATTTATTTTTCTTTAAATATTTAAATAATTTCTTAAAATCATAAATAATAGTGAAATATACACTTCTGGTAGAGTAGTCCCCCTTATCCATGATCTCCAGTATATGCATGAGACTAAGACTAGTACCAAACCCTGTGTATACTATGTTTTTTCCTATATAAGCCTATGATAATGTTTAATTTACAAATCACACATAGTAAGAGATTGACAATAAGAATAATAAGATAATATAATTATAACAGTATTGTCTAATAGAAGTTATGTGACTGTGGTCTCTGTTTATTTCTGGAATTTTCTATTTAATATTTTCAGGCCATGGTTGATTTACAGACAATAGAAACTGCAGAAACCTCATATAGGGGGAACTATTTTAAATGAATCAAATAATGTGTGGGGTGGTATATACCTATTGTTGCAGCTATTGGAGAGGCTGAGGCAGGAGGATTACTTGAACCCAGGCTGGACAACATAGCAAGACCCCATCTCAAAAACAAAACCAAAAACCATAAGACTACACAGAGCAAAATATGGTTTCAGTTCATTCCTTTCCATTCATTTCCCTAAAGGGAATCATTCTTTTACCCCGGTCCTTTTTTTTTTTCCCTCCTTTACTCTAAATATAATCATGCTATAAGTATTACTTTGATGTTTTCTAACGTAATGACTTTTTTTTTTTAATGTAATGATCTGGCTTAGTGATCTTTCTATTTGTACAGAAGTTGGTATCATGGTGGGGTCTTTTGTTTGTTTTGTTTTGTTTTTTTGAGACAGGGTCTCACTGAGTAGCCTGGAACATGGCTATGTAGACCAACCTGTCCTCGAACTTGCTATATCCTTCTGCCTGAGACTCCAAAGTGCTAGAATTACAGGTATGCGCCACCATACCCAGCTATATTGTATTTTTAATAGCTATGTAATATTTTATATATGTATATATGCCATAATATATTTAACCCCCTCTTGTGTGTGTGCAGGCTGGGATTTAGCTCAGTGGGTAGAGCGCTGCGCTGCAGTCTCTGAGGCCCCGAGTTCAATTCCCAGCACCGCAAAAATGGGAGAAGGGTCTGGCAATCCACTCCCAAGGCAATCCCGAAACGGTCAGCCATTGAAAACCCTATGAGGGTCACTATGAATCGGATACCGACTCGATGGCACCTAACAACAACAACAACAACTGTGTGTGTGCACGCACCTGCATTCTGGGGATTGAACCCAGGGCCTTAGTACTCTCCTTTTTTTTTTTTTTTGGTGGGATTAGGGGACTGAATCAAGGGCATCACACGTACGTTTCCAAGGATTCTACCACTAAGCTGCATCCTCAGTCTCTTTTTTATTTTTTATCTTGATATAGAGTCTCACTAAGTTATGTAGGCTGCCCTTGGCCTTGAACCTGCCGTCCTCCTGTCTCTGCCTTCCGAGTTGCTGGGATTACAGGCGTGAGCCACTGTGCCTGGCTAGCACTCTCCTCTTAATGCATACTTAGGTTGTTTTCAGTTTTTTGGGTATTACAGACTGTATTGTAAGAACATTTTGGCTACATATCTTTGTACACACGTTTTAGGATTTCTTTAGGATACATAGGATTATAATTACAGATCAAAGGGTATAGGCAGTTGGCATTTACGAAGCCTTAACTGATTTATCAACTAACAATGGATAAGAACATTTGGCTCTCCACATTTTTTCCTATTCTTGATGTTCTCTGTCTCTAAATACTTTTGTGTGTGTGTTCTTGAGACAGGATCTCACTATGTTGTCCAAGCTGGTCTCAAACTCTTGGGCTCAAGTGATCCTCCTACCTCAATCTCCTGAGTAGCTGAAGCTAAAGGTGCATGTCACTATATCCAGCTTCTAAATACTTTTAATACATCAGGAAACCAGTTGGATCTCAGGCCTGCTTGAGTTTTAATTTCCTTTTTGAAAACTTTTATTTTTAAAACATATCAGTGATACAGATCTTTATTTTTCCCCCGACTGCTAAATTAGAATTTGCTAAATGGCCAAAATAGTTAAATTTTAAATTCTTTTCAGAATTTATTATTATTTTTTGTTGTCATTGCTTTTTGTTTTGTTTTGAGTTTTTTTTTTTTTTCTTTTTTCTTTTTTCTTTTTTTGAGACAGGGTCTTGCTAAATTATGCAGACTGCCTCTGGTCTTGAACTTGCAGTCCTCCTGCTTCCACCTCCTGAGTTGCTGGGATTAGAGGTGTGCGCCACCGTGCCTGGATTGAATTTATTATTCTTTACTTCACAAAATTGAGTAAGCCATATCCTGGTAGTCATGGGCTTATCTTGATACATCATTATGAAGCTACTTTGAGCTTGTGATTTTTCTCCTTTAGGGAAATATTGTCCATCTTGGTGGCTCCTTTGGGTGATGCATGTGACAGGCATATTATATCTGTAGGAGATCTGGTCATTAAGAAAGAAATGTGGTGATTCCATGGTTTCATATTATCCAAATGTCAGAATGCCTGTAGCCATACCACTATGGTGTCTGACCCTGTCAAATCTCGGAAGCTAAGCAGGGTCAAACCTGGTTAGTACTTGGATGGGAGACCGCTTGGAAACACCAGCTACTGTAGGCTTGGGAGAAGGACCCAGCAACCCACTCCCAGAAAGCAATCAGACATTGAAAACCCGATGAATAGCAGGGAAGCACAATAGTGTTTTGTCTGTTGTATGTAGTATCACTATGACTGGATGGCACCACTGTCACTGACTGAATGGCACCTAACAACAACAACAACAAATGTCAAAATAAAATAAAAAATAAATCTGAACTGGGTGTGGTGGTGCACACCTATAATTCCAGGATTGAGAAGGCAAAGGCTGAAGGATCACAAATTTAAGGCCAGCCTAGATTACATAATAGCCTGTAGCCATAGCACTGTGGCATCCGATCCTGTCAGATCTCGGAAGCAAGCAGGGTCAGGCATGGTTACTACTTGGATGGGAAATTGCCTGGGAACACCAGATACTGTATGCTTGGGAGAAGGACCTGGCAATCCACTCCCAAAAATCAATCTACCATTGAAAACCCTATGAACAGCAGAGAAGCACTGACAATAACGTTTCACCTATTGTACATAGGGCCATTATGACTCCAACACTGATACCACGGCATCTCACAACAGACTACATAATGAGTTTCAGGTCAGCCTGAGCTAGGAAGCAGGAACCTGTCTCAACAAACAAAAAGTTCAGGTATTTTTTTTTGGTGGGGAGGGACAGCTTTTGGAGACAAGGTCTGATTGTGTAGTCCAGGCTGGCATGTAACTTGAGATACTCCTGCCTTGGCCTACTGAGTCCTGGGATTATAGGTATGCACCAAGTTGTCTGGTTTAGTGCTTGGTTTATTTAATAAATTTGTGAAGATCAATCTGCTAGGGCCACTAGTCTTTTTATTTTGGTACCGGTAAAGAATGAGCCTGGTCATTATTTACTTTGATTACCTGTAGTGTTTTTCTGACATGAACAAATGGCCAAGATGCATGTTTCTGACGTTGGGAAAAATAGCATGGGCAAGAGGCTCCTGATCAACAGGGCTATGTAGTGGTTAAACAAGTGGAACAGTGTCTGTACAATGGTATGGTCGGTTAGACATGTTGAAATGAAATAAAATGAAGTTACTACAGTTTTATATGTTGAAATTATGTGCATTGTATTTTATTTTTTTCAGTAAGAAAATCATTTTTGAGTTATAACAAAACCATCTGGGGTCCTTTGGAACTGGTGGAGAAGCTGTATCCAGAAGCTGAGGAAATAGGAGCCAGTGTCCGGGATTTACCTGGTCTTAAGTAAGTAATCTTATTAGTTATTCATGTTTTACCACAGCAGTGTATTTACTGTTCCTGTAGAGTGGTTTATACTCTAATCTTCTCTCAGCCTTACATAACCTCTTCCATTTTCTCCTAATAAAGCTCTGTTCATTTTTTATGGCTCAGCTCACATTCCATTTCCTTCATGAATTTTTTCTTAGGTCATTCACTAAATCGATTGACACAGTATCTGCAACAGTGGGTTTAAACATAAATAAGATCGTGTGCCTGGCACAGACTTGGGGAGTGTTTCGTTCTGCAGTACATAGGGTCACTATGAGTCGGATCTGACTCGATGGCACGTAAGAACAACTCTTTCTTTGTTTTGTTTTGTTTTTTGGCAGTACTTGGGGTTGAACCCAGAGCCTTATACTTGCATGCTTTGCATGTGCTGTACCACTAAGCTGCACCCCCAGCCCAACAACTCTTTCTTTTTTACTTTTATCACTAAGAGCATATATATTTATATATTTCCTACTTTTGTTATATTTACTTCAATTCTGCTTTGTATTGCAGGAAATTGCAAGTCCCTTTATGATAAGATGTATTTATTATACATCTCTTTTCTGAATGTTAAACTAATTTCCACATAGCAGGGAGTCTATAACTATTTTTTGAAGACTTAATTAGACTGAATCTGAGGCAAACGCTCAGGAGATTCAGGATCTCAGACAGGCCATTCATATGCCATGTGTTTGTTGTTGTTAGGTGCCATCAAGTAGTGTCTGACTTATAGCGACCCTTATAGGGTTTTCAATGGCTAATTGTTTGGGGATTGTCTTGGGAGTGGATTACCACATCCTTCTCCCATTTTTGCGGTGCTAGGAATCAAACTCATGACCTCAGAGACTGCAGAGCAGCACTCTACCAACTGAGCTAAATCCCAGCCCCATTCATATGCAATAGGACTTGTATAATTGCTTTTCTTCCTTTGAAAACTGAGACTTACAGTGTCACCTCTTATTTCATCAGATAAATATATATGAGATGTCTTAAAAGCTAGAGTATTCTAGGTAAGAACTCAATAGTGTTGAAAATTTTTTGTAGGCTAAGGTCTTTTGTTCTTTAGGGTAGTGCTAAAGTGTAAGTGCTCCCTTTAGTTTATCTTAATTCTTGTGCCTATAATCCTAGCACTTGATAGATTGAGATAAGAGGATCACCGTAAATTTGAGGCCAGCTTAAGGCTTGATAAATTCCATAAATTTGAGGCCAGTTAGAGGCTTGATAAGTTCCAGGCCAGCTGGGGCTACATAGTGAGACCCTGTCCCAAAAAACAAAAAATAAAAACAAAACAGAACAGAACAACCCTCCCCAAGAAAAATGGAAATAAAGTTTATGAATGACCTAACTTTTTTTATGCTTAGCATTTTGTGCCAGATTATCAGTTTGTTTTTCCCCATCCTGACTCCTTTGTTTGTTTTCTCCTAGATACCTTTACAACTTAGGGTTTTATATGTTGTGGAGAATTTGTTTTCTTATTATTTGAACATGCAAATGTTTATTAACTGGGCTTAATTGAGTGATAAAAATAAATGGCAGTGACTGGGCGCCATCTTGAGAGAGAATCTATTTTGTGACATTGAGCTCTCCTGGGGGCCTGAAAACTAAGAATAATCAATGGTCAGGGAGCTTGGGGGTAACTTGTCACAACCCCAAGATGTGACACAGCTGCAGCAGGCAGTTAGAGAGAGGTGGAAGGTGGAACACAGACATGCTGAGAAGATTGGCAGCAAGAGCTTTGGGCAAGGTTGGAGTGGTAACCTCACTCCCTGAGGAAAGGAGATGTTACTGAGAGGAACATCAGAGACTGGCAATTCTCAGCTGGGGTCAGATAAAAGACTCCAAGTTCAACTGACTATCACCTTGACCTCATAGTCTCCAACATCAGAGGACATAGAAAGAAGCTCCAGTACATTATTTTATTTTTAATTAATTAATTAATTTTCTCCTCCTGGGCTGGGGCTTGAACCCAGAGTTTTTCCTGGGGCAGGTGCAGTACCACTGTGCAGTACCCCCAGCCCTTTTCCAATTTTTGTTTTGAGACAGGGTCTTGTTGAGTGATGCAGGTTGCCTCTGGCTTGGGGCTTAAGATCCTTCTGCCTCATCATCTTACAGCATTGGGAATTGCAGGTGTACGCCACCATGGTGTACAGTTTTCTTTTTTCCTCCTTTTTTCATTGTTAATTTTGTTTTCCTCATTTCTCTTTTTTATAATTTAATTTTTATCTTTTTTTGTTTTTATCTTTTATTTCTTTTGCTACCTGTGTATCTCTCTTTTTCTATTTACTATACTGTTAGTATCATTCTTACCTTATGTTTTTGAAAATAAATTTCTGAGCCTTTTTACTTATTGTTTTTATGTTTACCTCATTTGGTTTATACATTTTTTTCTGTATTGTGTAGTCAGGTTATTTATTTATTTATTTATTTTTATCTTTTGTTCTTTTCTCTCCCTCTTCTTAACAATTTCCTTTCTGGATCTTCTTTTTCTTTCTTTTACTTAACCCTTGCTGTTTCCTTCTTTCTCTCCTTTCTCTGCCTCTCACCTACCTTTTTTATTTCAGGCAATTACTATTTTCATCTGCACCCTAAATAATTTGTGACTTCATAGCTTGCTTATAATTATTGTCACCATTTTCTGCTCTATGGATATTGGTGGATAGTTGTTGTTATTAGGTGCCATCAAGTCAGTGTCTGACTCATAGCAACCTTATGTACAATAGGTGAATCACTATTGTCAGTGCTTCTCTGCTGTTCATACGGTTTTCAATGACAGACTGATTTTGGGAGTGGGTTGCCTGGTACTTCTCACAAGCCTACAGTATCTGGTATTCCCAGGTGGTCTCTCATCCAAGTAGTAACCAGGCCTTACCCTGCTTAGCTTCTGAGATCTGACAGGACCTGATGCCTATGGCTGCAGGATGGTAGATAGTAGTTGGCTTTAATTGATTTTAAGTGTGTTTCTGTATCTAGTTTGGTCCAGTATTGTACCTATTGTAGTGATATATGGTCTTCTCTGGGAGTAGTTCTGGGGATTGAGATCTGAAGAGACAGCTGCTCACTAAGAAGATCCCCAAATAGAATAGGAAGAGAAATCCATCCCAACAAATGCACAAATCACAAAACAGAAACACAAGAAACATGAAAAAACAAGGCAACTTGTCTCCTCCAAAAGACTGTAATTCTTTAACTACTGAATCCAAAGATACTGATATGTTTAGAATGTCAAAGAATTAAAAAGTCTACTTATAAAAATGATCAATGACTTCAAAGAGAGCATAAACAAGCAGATGAATAAAGTAAAGAAATCAATACAGGACCTAGATCAGAATGTCGCCAATATAGAAAACAAGGGCAGAAAAATGGATGAGAAATTCAGCAAGAAAATTGAGATTTTGAGGAAAAAAATTTACAGAAATGTTGGAAATGAAGAACTCAACAAATCAAATAAAAAGCCCAGTGCAAAACATCACTAGTAGACTAGACAGGCCAAAGATAAACTATCAGGGATAGAAGACGAGGTTGAGGAAATACTATATGTAGATATCAACAAAGAAAAAATTAATAAGTGAACATGACCACAACTTCCAAGAACTCTGGGAAATGATCAAGGTATCAAGTCTAAGAATTCAAGGAGAAAAAGGAGCTGAGATAAAAGCTATTGGGATAGAAACTATATTCAGCAAAATTATAGCAGAAAATTTCCCAAATCTGGGAAAAGAAAAGGACATCCAATCACAAGAGGCATCTAGAATCCCAAATAGATATAACCAGAAAAGAACCTCCCCAGGACACATTATTGTTAAATTGTCAAGACTACAGAACAAAGAAACAATATTAAAAACTGCAAGAGAAATAACACCAATTGGCATACAAAAGCAAACCCATTAGAATAACATTAGGCCTCTCAACACAATCTCTAAAATCCAGGAAAGCATGGAATGATGTATTTCAAGGCCTGAAAGTGAATAACTGCCAACCAAGATTATTATATCCAGGAAAATTATCATTTAAAATCAGTGGAGAAATAAAGACCTTCCAAGACAAGCACAAACTAAAGCAATTCATGACCACCAAGCCAGCATTACAGAAGATACTTAAAGGAATCTTATACACACAGGAGGAAGAAAAACAATCTCAATCATAAGAGTACAGGGAAGAATAAACTCCATGAGTGCAACACATGAACTAATGGGAACTAGGAAAGTATCAATCATGTCTAATTCAAAGAACCAGTGAACCCTGAATGTGAACAAAGGAGAAAGAAAAGAACAAGTAGTATGCTAACCAACCAGGAAAACATCTAACACAATTACAAGAATCAGCAAACCCCTCTCAATAATAACCCTAAATATAAAAGATCTTAACTCTCCAATTAAAAGACATAGACTAGTAGATTAGATTAAAAAAACAAGACCCAGGAATTTGTTGTTTGCAAGAAACATCTCACTGGCAAGTACACTCACAGACTGAAAGTGAAAGGATGGAAATTGATATATTGTTGTTGTTAGGTGCGGTTGAGTCAAGTCTGACTCATAGCAACCCTATGTACAGCAGATGGAAACACTTCCAGATTCTGTGCCAGGCACACAATCTTATTTATGTTTGAGCCCATTGTTGCAGACACTGTATCAATCCATCTGGTGGAGGGTTTTCATTTTTTTGTTGACCTGCCACTCTCCCAAACATGGTGTCTTTCTCCAGGGATTGGTCTTTCCTGACTACATGTCCAAAATATGTAATACGCAGTCTGGCCATCCTTATATAAGACAAAGTAAACTTCAAGTTCAGGTTAGTCAGAAGAGATAAACAAGGTGAATGTCTACATATTACTAAAGAAGTAATCAATTAAGAAGATATAACAATTGTAAATATATATGCACTGAACTTTGGTATACCAGTTTCATAAAACAAACACTACTAGATATAAAAAGACCGGTCCAGACACAGTAGTAGTGGTTGACTTCAAATATCCTACTCTTCAATAGATAGAACATCCAGACAAAAAAGTCAACAAAGAAACTTCAGAGTTAAACTCCATAAGAGATCAAATGGACTTAACAGACACCTGCAAAATATTCCATCCAAAAGGTCCAGATTATACATTCTTCTTGGCAGTACATAGAACTTTCTCTAAAATACAGCACATTTTAGGCCATAAATCAAGTCTTAGCAAATATAGAAAAATTGAAATAATTTTGTATATCTTATTGGACCATTTATTGTTGTTGTTAGGTGCTGTCGAGTTGGGTCCAACCCATAGAGACCCTATGTAGAGTTGTTAATGGCTGATTGTTTTGGGATTGCTTCGAGAGTGGATTGCCAAGTATTGGACCATAATGGAATTAAATTAGAAATCAACAGCAAGAGAAATTATAGAAACTATACAAATACAAGGAGATTGAACAATACCCTCTTAAATGATCAATGGGTCCTTGAAGAAATCATAGAGGAAATCAAAAAACTTCCTAGAATCAAAATGAAAACACAGCCTACCACAGCATTTGTGATACAGCAAAGGTGGTTCTAAGAGGAAAATTTATAGGTATGAGTGCCTACATTAAAATATCAGTGAGTACTCAAATAAAGAATGATGCACATCAAGGTCTTAGAAAAACAAGAACAAACAAAAACCCAAATCAGTTTGTTGTTGTTGATAGGTGCCATCAAGTTGGGCCCAACTCATAGAGACCCTATGTACAGCAGAATGAAACACTCCCTGACACTGTGCCATGCTGGGCATTACATCAGTGCTACTCTGCTATTCATAGAGTTTTCAATGTCTGATTATTTTTTGGGAGTGGGCTGCCAGGTTCTTCTCCCAAGCCTACAGCACCTGATATTCCCAGGCGGTTTCCCATCCAGGTACTAACCAGGCTTGACTCTACTTAGCTTCTGAGACCTGACAGGATCAGATGCTAGGGTGGTATGGCTGCAGGCCCCAAATCAGTAGACTTAAAGAAATAATAAAAATCAAAGTGGAAATTAATGAAATGGAGACTAAAAGAACAATAAAAAGATGAAACAGGAGAGCTATTTCTTTGAAAAGATAAACAACATCAACAAACCCTCAGCCAAACTAACTGAAAGAAAGAGAAGACTAGCTGGTCACTGTAGCGCATACCTCTAATCCCAGCAAGTTGGGAGGCAGAGGCAGGAGGATTGCAAGTTTAAGACCAGAGGCAGTCTGTATAATTTAGCTAGACCCTGTCTCAAAAAGTAAAAAAATGGGCTAGGTGTGCAGCTCAGTGGTCCAGCACTGGCAAAGCATGCAAGTGTGAGGCCCTGGGTTTAACCCCCAGTACCGCAAAAACAACAACAACAACAACAACAATAACAACAACAAAAAAAAAAAACCTGAACTGAATAAAATTAGGAAATACTTTGAAAACTTACATTCCAGAAAACTGGAAAACTTAGGGTGGATAAATTCATAGTTACATATGACTTTATTGTTGTTAGGTGCCCTTGGGTGGAGTTTGACTCATAGCGACCCTATGTACAACAGAATGAAACACTCCTCCAACACTGCCATGTACATGATCTTTTTTTATGTTGCAGTCACTGTGTCAGTCCACCTAGTTGAGGTGAAAACAAAATCAAGAGGATATAAACAATTTAAGTTGACCTATGTCAAGCATTTAGGGGTGGGAGTTAGCTCAGTTGGTAGAGTGCTTGCTCTGTGCACTCTGAGGCCCTGGGTTCAATCCCCAGCACTGCAAAAATGGGAGAATGACCTGGCAGCCCACTCAAAACAATCCTGAGACAACCAGCCATTGAAAAGTCTATGAATAGCAGAGAAGCACTGATACAGTACCAGGCATGGCACCGTGTTGGGGAATGTTTCATTTTGTTGTACATAGGGTCATGATGATTCAGACTTAACTCGAGGGCACCTAACGACAACAATAACAAGCAGCTAGACTGAAATAGTAAGAGAATCTTCCAACAAAGGAAAAGCTCAGAACTGGATGGATTCACTACTGAATTCTATAAGACCTTTACAGAAGAATTAACACCAATACCTCTCAAACTATTCTATAAAGTAGAAATGGAAGGAACACTACCAAATTCATTCTATGAAGCCAGTATTACCTTGATTCCAAAGGATACAAGGTAAGGATACAAGAAAAAAAACTGCAGACCAATTTCCTTGATGAACATAAATGCAAAAATCCTTAATAAAATACTTACAAATCAACTTCAGCAACATATTTAAAAGATCATATTCTATGATGAAGTTAGTTTCATTCCTGGGATACAAGGATAGTTCAAGTATGCAAGACAATACATGCAATTTACCATGTATATAGATTCAGAGACAGACATCTCATGGTCATCTCAATAGATGCAGGAAAGGCCTTTGACAAAGTTCAATATCCTTTCATGATAACAGCTCTGAAGAAATTAGGAGTGAAAAGAACATACCTCAGCATAATATGTGCAAAACCTATAGCCAATATCATACTAAATGGGGAAAAACTGAAAGCATTTCCTCTAAAATTAAGAATGAGAAAAGGATGTTCACCCTATCCACCACTGTTTAATATAGAAGTTGAACTCACCAAAGCAAAAAGGCAAGAGAAAGGAATACAAGTAGAAAAGGAAAAAGTCAAATTACCCCTGTTTACAGATGATATGATCCTATATGTAAAAAGACCCTAAAGATTCCACCAGAAACCTCTTAGAGCCGAGAAACACTTTCAGCAAAGTAACAGGATACAAAATCAACATGGAAAAATCAGTAGCTTTTCTAAATACTAGTAGTGACCAGGCTAGAAGGAAATCAGAAAAATAATCCCATTCACAATAGCTTCAAACAGAATAAAATACCTAGGAATAAACCTAACCAAGGATGTGAAAGACCTCTACAATGAAAACTTTGAAAAACTGGAAAAAGAATTGAAGATGAAACTAGAACATGGAAAAACCTTCTATGTTCATGGGTTAGAAGAATTAATATTATGAAAGTGGCTATATTGCCAAAAACAATCTACAGATTTAATATAATCCCCCTCAAAATCTCAATGACATTCCTCACAAAAATAGAAAAAAAATCCTGAAGTTCACATGGAAGTACAAAAGACTGCAAATCACAAAGCAGTCCTGAGCAGAATGAGCAATCCAGGAAGCATCACAATACCTGATTTCAAATTATACTACAGACCCATAGTAACAAAAATAGCATGGTACTGGCACAAAAACAGACATGTAGACTAATGGAATAGAATGGAGGATCCAGAAATAAACCCATGCAATTATAGTGACCTGATGTTCAACAAAGGTGCCAAATATATAAGTTGCAGAGAAGATAGCCTTTTTACCAAATGATGCTGGGAGAACTGAATGTCATCATGTAAGAAGACTGAAACTAGATCCCTTTCTTTCACCTTGTATGAAAGTAAATCCAAAATGGATCAGAGACCTTAATGTGCTACCTGAAACAATACAGGGAAATATAGGACAATATAGGGAAAACATAGGCAAAAACAAACAGGAAACAATAGCAAGAATTGACAAATGGGATTGCACAAAATTAAAAAGCTGTTGCACAGCAAAGGACACAATGATCAGAGTGAAGAGAAAGCCTACAGAATGGGAGAAAATCTTTGCCAGCTGTACATTAGACTGAGAATGAATATCTAGGATATATAAAGAGCTCAAAAAATTACACCAGAAAAGGAAAGTACACAATCAAAAAATGGGCAAATGAACTGAACAGAGACTTTTCAAAAGAAGAAATACAAATGGCCAACAATCATGAAAAAATGTTCAGCATCCCTTGGCGAGGTTGCAGGGAAAAGGGAACACTTTTACATTGTTGGTGGAGCTGTAAATTGGTGCAACCACTATGGAAATCAATGTGGAGGTACCTCAAAAAACTAAAAATAGATCTACCATATGACCCAGCTATAACATTATTGGGAATTTACCCAAAGGGAGATGGGTCATCATACCATAGAGACACCTGCATCTCCATGTTCAATGCAGCGCTTTTCACAATAGCAAAGATATGGAATCAACCAAAGTGCCCTTCAACAGAAGAATGGATAAAAAAACTATGGTGTATATACACAATGGAATACTATTCAGCAATCAAGAAAAATGAAATAGGGTCATTCGCAGCAAAATGGATGGAATTAGAGAAAATTATTTTAA